>JAQFYQ010000140.1:0-21283 GCA_034694885.1 Buchholzia appendiculata | reverse complement strand
AAATTTTTGGTGCGCCGCTACCCCCCACCCCGCTCGTCAAAAAATCTCAGCCCCCCAAATGAAAATGTCTGGCGCCGCCTATGCTTATAATGTTAGAATAAGAGAACTACAAAAGTAATGGAAGATGAAATGAATGTTTTTATGTTATTTTCACATGGATGTCATTCACTATAACAGACTTGCTTTTGTCACATGCTCTGCAAGATATGTGCAGTGAGATTGTTGCCTCCAGTAAGTGCATCGAACTATAACTCTTTCAAGTATTCCTTCATTAAATCCAAACAGCAGTGTCATTAAGACCTATTGTTACTTGTTGATCAGCTTCAGCGTTTTCTAGTGTGTATATTTTTCTGGATTAATTTAAGACTATTTTGGTTATTACACTGGTTTGTTGATGAGAAAGCTAGCAGTATGATAGTGGAACGGGTTCAGCTACAGTGTCCCGGTTAAATGGAGTTCAGCTGTAACGGGGTTAATGGGGGTTCAATGTCACACTGACCAATGGCAGTTGATGGACATTGGACAGTTTAATTTTTAGTCATCGTTTTTTATAGGTTTTACGATTACTGATTGTTGTAAGGTTTACTTGTTTAATTGCTGCACAAATTAGAAGTTGGAATTGTGTCAGTTGGAAGGACTAAAAGAAGACCTTTATATATTAAAGGATGTCATTGAAGAGAAAAAAGGAAATTGAAAAAAGTTGTATGAGAAGGCTGGGCTTTTGTGGCCTTTGCATCTTTTCCGAGTCAGCTACAAGAACCGGATTGGACATGTGTTACATCTATAGTATTGCTGCTGGTGTCACCGGCTTATTAGGAAATGGGAGAGCAGATTCCTGGAAAAGAATCCAAGATTCAACCAAAGTGTGGGATGGGCATGATAGCTAAGTTGAATGAATATTTTTGTGGATATGTTCTAAATGAGCAGAAGATTCAGTGAAGAATTTAGAAACGAATAACCTGCGGGAAGGCACAGTACTAATAACAGTTGTTGCACATTGTAAAGCTGGATTAGAGAACTTAGAGTACCGTTTTGATTGTGAAATTAATTATGAATGACGAATTTGAACTCATAGTGTAGTTCCAAGTTTACTTTTGCTTTTCAATTACATGAGTGTCAGTTCAACACAATTTAATCTGCCAAATATAGTTCCAGATCTAGAATATAAACTTAGACTTAGAGTTTGCTTGAGAGTTGAAATCGAAGTGAAAAATTATATCAAAACTGGGGGCTTACAACTTCGAACATTGAGTTTCCGTAATCTGTCTGTCTACATGAGGAGGTCATTTAAAAGTAATAATAGTATTTAATTTATAAAAAAGCACGTGCCACAATTGGAATAAACAGTAAACATAGTGCAATGCAAAAATATAACTAAAACAAGGTTATTGTGATACGAACAGATTTAATGCATGGCTAACTGGAAAAGCTACTAGGGAGACCTAGGCCTATCAGGCTAGTTACAAATGTTATGTAAAACAGTGCGACTAGATTCATTTGATTGGATTCAATACAGAGTTATTTTAAATAGGATAGACATTGATCATACTTGAGCAGCTATCTGTTTTATGCTTCTTTAATCTCCATGTCTTTGGAATGCACGCCTAACAAATACTGTTTGGAGTCATCCTGATGTGTGGCTTAAGCCCATAACTGACAGGCCCTTTTCTTGCTCGATTTAAGGCCCTTGAAACTAGTTAATATTGTTAATAGCTACTTTTTGATGGCTGCATTAATTTTGGCTAACAGAATTTTCTTCCACACAATCATTGGTGTCTAATTCACTATTTCCATTTAAGCCAAATTTGACATCGAGCAGTACTCAAGAACTGAATCTTTTGTCGAATTAGGTGTTTTATTTGACCTTTTCAACTATTGTAATTATCCAAGCAATGCCTAGCATTGTTGAATATTCACCTGACGATGACAGCGTTTGACACTGATTGCTTTCAGCTGTAATACCTCTATGAATATAACATATGACAAAAAAGAGAAATGAATCAATGATAAAACTTGAAACCAGCGACCAACCTCAATCACTGTCTTCTTTATCAAATAACGTGGAGCAGCTATCGTGTCCAAGGTTTCTGATATTGTCTTCACTGCATTTGTGCTGTATTCTAGAATAAATCATCACATTACATTAATTGGTTAGTGAGATTTATATTTATGAAGCCTGTCAAAATAGCTGTAATAAACTTAACTTAACAGAGTCTATCATCTTTTCAAATGCAGATAATGCAGCAGATTATCCTAGTAAATGGAGATATAGGAAGAATAAGTTGAAAATTAAAATCAGCTAAACACTTGACTAGGCAAGCGCTGAGATTGTTAGCTCTAGGAACATAAAAACTGTACATCTGGCTCTAAAACTTTGCCTCAGTAATTGAAAAATGTCCGAGGCAAGTTATTCAGTGTGTGTAGGATTTCCAACAGCTCCCTCCTAGTCTTCCTAGAGATAAATATTTTGGTCATGTCCAAGTTCCAGCCAACTTTAAGCTACATTGTCAATCATCATCTTCATTATGGTCTTCATCATTTAATATTTATCATTCATCATTTATCATCAGATTTCCTTTGTCCGAATAAAAGTAAGTTGAATATTCCCAATGTGGTAATCTCTCAAATTAGGAAAAATTAGAATGATTACAAATAAGAATGAAGATTATAAAAGAATTTACAAGCACAGCCTGCTGAATAAATTCAGCTGGGCATATGCAATCTACAGTTTTTATTTTACTGAATCAATTATTTCAAAATTTAAATTCTTCATGACTCAAGCTATCTTGCTGCCCATCTTGTCGGGATAATAGACGTACATGGTGAGCCTATTGTAAAGCATGACACAACCATCACTGCGGGGATAAATGACGGTAATATTGATGGTGATGATAATGATGATGATAGCGATGACAATGACGACGATGAAGACGATGATGATGTGTATAAAAATGAAGATATATTGAAAGTATGGAGGTGAGAAGACATTTGAGTATGCAAATTCAAAGTATGAATAATTTGGTGTCACCAGCCGACGTCGTGCTCGAGGTAAGGATGGTGATTTATGGCTTAATATTTTAAATTTATTATCATCTGGCAATTACAAAACATGCAGTAACCTTCATCTGAATATCCTAAATCTAAACGATCCTATGATAAATATGATTTACTGATTTATTTATTACCACTTTAAGAAATAGTGTTGGACTATTTATAAAAAATGTCGACTAACTAATGAGATACCAAAATAACTGAATATTGGATCAAATGCATCAGCACTATCTGTAAATTTTTATGAATAAACATTTATGTATCGGTCCCTTAAGTAAATATACCAAGTGTATAAAACTATTTTGAGTCTGAAAATATTAAATGCTGTCATACCTGACGTCGTCTTTGATGACTGAGTTTCATGGATTTGATGATTGTCAACTGTAATGGGTTCTTGTACAACGTGGGAAGACTGCACAAATTCTGCTGTGTCTATGGCAACATCTGGACGAGACAGCTGTACTGTGTTACCAGATTGCTTGGTTTCTTCTGTGTGAACAATTTCTCTGGATAAGGCGGTAACTGCTGGCACTCTTCGTCTTAGTGGCTCTTCGGTGAATGTTGCAAGTTCAACGGCTTTTACATTCTTCCTTTTTCTGGATCGGCCTCCTATGGTCCAGCCTCCTAATTGTGATGGAAGTGAGTGGATATTGTAGGCATTTGGATCAGGATTCACGATGTGATTAGAAACCCTGGGCCATACTGAGCCGCTTTTTCTGTTCTCAGTATAGTAAGTAGATGGACCGGTTGGTTCAGTTACAGAAAGATTATGCTGAGAACCAAAGTAGGGCGATGGTTCAAAATTGAATCGAGATCTTTTGTTTATTGTATAAGCTGCTGGTCCAGGTCTTCTGTCTGTATTGATATCTCGTGGATGGCTACCGAAGGAATATGCTGGGCTTCTGCGCGTTATCATCTGGATATCTTGTGAATAAGTTCCTGGTCCTGGAAGATTTTCCTGGTCATGCATTGTCCTCCTCTGTCCCATGGACCATCCGGTGCTTCGATTCATCTCTGTATTGTTGAAATCATAAGGTCCCTGATGCTGCTTGTGGCCATGTTCTTTATATCTGCCTAACATTGCCGGCTGTTTTATTCGCAGAGATTTATGTGCTTCGGCAACATCTGCTTCTAGCTCTGAATATTCATCTGCATATCTTCCTAAGGGCGACCATTGTTGTCTTCTTTCTTCTTGTAATCTAGTATTTTCCTCAATTACTCGAGACGTGTGATATTCTACTGACGCAGGTCTTGTGTAGTCTTCTCTCTCAATGCGACGATGCACAATCGTGAATGCTGGTAGTATTCGCCTGGTAACATTTTCACTGTGTGTTTCAATGCTGCCGATACTATGACGCCTTGCAACAGATCTTGAAGTATTCATCGTTCCATTGATGTAGTAATCCGCCGGTCCTGGACCTGATTCACGAAGCGTTTCCTGATGTCTACGACCGATTGTGAACCGAGGGATACTGACTTTAGGTTCAGGGTAGTACGAGCCAGGACCGGGTGAGGATGATGTTCGTTCTGTATATCGACCTTGCATTGTCCATCTGGGGCTGTGGTAGTTTGTTTCAATATTGTATTGATTTGGTCCTGGTATGTCATCATGGCTCCTGATAAAGTTCTTTCTTCCAATGGTAAATGAAGGCATTGGTCTTAATTGATTTAAAGCATCATATGATCCTGGACCTGGACTAGTATGAATTTCTTGTTCTCTTGTTCGTCCACGTAAGGTAACTGCTGGAGAGCGCCGTGTAACATATCCAAAGTTGGTATTGTAAGCTCCTGGTCCAGGAGAGTCTCTATTTAGGAGCATTCGGTGTCTTGTAGGAATTGTCCAAGCGGGTCCATGCCTATTATCCATATATCCATAATCTGCAGGACCCGGACTTTGCCGATGACTTTCGGTAAATCTTCGACCGAATGAGAACGCTGGACCTCTAGATGGCCGTGGTGTTTCATAAGCCCCAGGACCTGGAGAGTCATTACGCAATTGAGTTTTACGTTTACGACCAATTGTAAAGGCTGGCATTCTTCCACTTGGTATATGATCATATGATACGGGCACATTTAAGAATTTGCTTGGAATTCCATGCTCTGGTCTCCACCGCGTAATGCTTCTGTTTGTATTCATATAGTGGTCTCCAGGTTCTGTGTAGTCATCATTGATATCGTCAATGAGTTGTCTGCGTGTATGTAATGGTTGGTCCATTTGGTACATTTGAAGTTCTTCATATGGAACTGGTCCGGGACTGCGATAGATTTCTTTGTTTTCTCTGCGGTTGATCACAACTATAGCAGGATATTGTCTTGGCGCCTGGTCATTATTAAGAATATCATCACTGGAACCAGGAACTGATGAGTCGTCTCCCATAGTTCTGTGTCTCCTGAATCCTGGCAATTCTGTCTCAGGTCTATCGGATATATTAAAAGCAGGAATTGGATCTTCAAATATGTGTCGGCCTCTAGTGGTGAATGGTGGTTCTTGCCGGGAATGCTGATATTTCCAACGTTCAAAACCCGGTGTTCTAATTTCCTCTTGCTGTATGTGACGTTGACCAACAGTGAAAGCAGGATAATTGTGCACTACTTGTTCGTTATCAATGGAGTAGGCATCCGGTTCGTAGCTTGAAATTTCAGCAATACTGTGTCGTCTTCTCGTGGGCCACATTGAATTATGATCTGATGCAGGTTGATCACGTTCAAATTCTTGTATGGAATTCCAGAAATGATTTTCTTGCGATCCTGATCCCTGTGTTTTTCTTGGATAGTTGTCTACATATCTACCGTTAATGTTCCACCTTGATTGCCGTCGTAGTGGTCTCATATTGTAACCACGAGTTCTTGATGACAATGAATTTTCAATTGCGTCGCCGCTTCTTGCAGTACGATATGATGGACTAAAATATGATGTGTGAAGGTATTCTGTTGGTTCTTGACTTTCAAAGACTTCATGGTCTATTTGTCGATTGCCAATAGTAAATGCTGGATAGTATCTGGTACTGTAGTCTGAATCTGCGGAATACGTTGCTGAACGTTGGCTGTGCTGAACATCATTGAGTCCATGTCTACGAGTTGATTCCTGATACTGCCCTGGATGATAAGATTCTGCTGGTTCCAGATGTCGCCTTAAATTTCTATATTTTCTACTTGTAATTGGACCGTATGGACTATAGTATCCTGGACCTGGCGTGTCGTCTACGTGTGGATGTAATCTTTGTCCCATGCTGTATGCTGGTGATTGTACATGGGGTAGATCATAGTACCCGGGTCCTGAGAGTTGAACTGGCTTATAGATGCGACGTCTTCTTGTTGTCAATGGACGACCACTGCTGGAAGGTGATAAATCATAGTTATATGGTTCATTTATGGGTTCTGTATGCTCGTGAGTCCTTCTGTATGTAAACGATGGTCCGGGTTGCATTTCAGTTGTTCTTTCATATACAATCGATCCAGGTGTTCGAGATTGCAGTCTGTCTACACGTCGTTTTCCAACGGTGAACGCTGGATATCTGAGGACTCTGTTGGCTGTTTCTACTGAGTAATCTGATCCAGGAATACTTTCTGTCTCGTAATCGAACTGACCAGGTCTTGACCATGATGTTTCCTCTTGAACATCTCTGTTGTAGTAATTAGCTTCTCTTGGACTTCTGTTGACAAAATTAGGATCATATCTTCCAAGAACTGGAACCTTTGGCATTGGTTTTTCTTCAATGCGGGACGTTATCTTTCTGTGTGTTACTCGTGGACTTCTGATCACTTCTGTTTGTACTTGCCGTCTGCCAATTGTAAAGGCAGGATATTTTCTTATAAACGATGACTCTTCTGGTTCATCATAGTATTCCTCTACTCTCCGTACTTCATCAAGGTTCCTGTCGCTCAGTCGTCTATTTAATATCTTCTGCGGTGGCCTAAATGTAGGTATCCTAGGACGATGTTCTACTAGTCTGGGGCTTTCGTATGGCGTGGCTTCTGGATATCTACGACGCCGTGTATATCGAGGTCCCGAGATACGCCTGTATGATGAATATGATCCAGGTCCAGGATGCTGTTCATACGATTCAAATCTTGGGCTGGTATCAAATGAAGGTATTCTTATTTTTGGTACAGGGTAATCATATGATCCAGGACCTGGCGACGGTACAATTCTGTCAGTATCTCGTCTTCCAAGTGTCCATTTCGGTCCAGAGTGAACAGAACGCACACTGTAATGATTTGGGCTAGGTGCTAACCTATAATCGACGTGTTCTCGTCTAGGCTTGATTGTAAAACGAGGCCCAGTTCGTACAGGTGCATTTGTGGTATACATCCTTGACCTATCTCCTACTGTTACAATTCTTCTCGTACTTGTGAATCCTGGATAGTTTTGTTCCACTCTTTCAATTCTGCGTGTGCCAATTGTAAATGCTGGATATTTTTTAATGACCTCTTGTTCCACATCGATGTAATCATTTTGTTCCAGTTCTCTGTCTTCAACATCAATTTGTTGTTGAATTTGGAATGTGCGTCGTGGTTCTTCGTATGTTGTCTGATAGTGATATTCTACAGAGCCTGGTCGCGACGATACAATCTCATCAATGTGGCGCCTGCCTACAGTGAAGGCGGGATATACATGTCTTCTAGTTAAACGTTCGGTGGTATAAGGTTCAGGCTGAGAAACTGTCTCGATTTTGTGTACACTCAGGCGTCTTGGAGGGACTCTCCAGGAAGGTCTAGCGCTAGGCGTGGAGATATTGTACTCTGCTGGACCTGGAGTATAGAGTGGTATTCTTTCTGGTCTTGGCCTTGGAGTTTTTCGTACCGATTCAGGAGGACTGTATGGATAGTAGTCACTGGGTCCTGGAGTGATATCCACACGAGGGGTAAACCGACGACCAATGCTAAATCCAGATTTTCTTTCTGGAATGGGGTAGCCGTAAGGGTCTGGACCTGGTGAATATGCCGGGAATCGTTCTGTATACTTTTGCTTTATTTTCAAACTTGGACCAAGTCTTTGGGTTTCTGGATAATACCGTCCAAGGCTGGGTACCGTGCGTACTTGTCTTGTATATTCTCTTGTCTGAGGTGCGAGTGGTATTGGCCGTGGACTTCTATATACAACTTTTTCAATCTTTCTGTTACCAATTGTGAATGCAGGATATCGTCTGGTAATGTTTTCAATTTCTGGTTGATATGTTTCTGGTTCAGATCTTTCTGTCACAATTATTCTCTGGCGACTGGGTCTCGTCCACGACGATTCAGTTCTTGCTGAAGGACTGTAATACTCAGTTGGTTCTTGATGCCTTTCGATTTCTCGTCGTCTAATTATCCTGTATGGACTTGGGTGTGGCTGCTCTCTGTAATAATGGCTCGGTGATGGACTGGGAGCTTTAGGTACGGGTCTTCTGCCTATTGTCATTGGTCGTCTAACTGGGACTGTTCTTTCATAATACGTAGTTGGGCCAGGAGTTGTTTCCACAATATTTTCTACATGACGTTTGCCAATAGTGTATGCTGGATAACGTCTAACAATATTCTGAGTTTCTGATGTGTGATATTCTGGTACTGCGATTCGTTCAGGTTCAGGTCTGTATTGCCGAGGACGCATTATCTTTGTTGGAACATGAATTGGTTTAATTTGATGATAATCAGCTGGTCCTGGATAATTGCGAACTCTTGGTACTGGACTTCTTCTTGGGATTGGGTACCGTGGGGTGTCTCGTTCCTGATATGGCGAGTATGAGCCAGGCCCTGGGGTATCAATTGGTCTTGGACTCAATCTACGACCGATAGTAAATGACGGCTTGGGTTTCTCATGCTTGTGGTATTCATAAGAAGAGGGTCCAGGCTGTGGTTCATGAACCCTCTCAACCACACGTCGTTTTATTGTCCACCTAGGACTTCTTTGCGGCTCTTCTGTATAGAATTGACCAGGACGTGGCGATGTACTGTGAGCTTTAGGCACTGGTCTTCTGCCTATTGTCATTGGTCGTCTAACTGGGACAGTTCTTTCGTAATACGTAGTTGGTCCAGGAGTTGTTTCCACAATATTTTCTACATGGCGTTTGCCAATAGTGTATGCTGGATAACGCCTAACAATATTTTGAGTTTCTGATGTGTGATATTCTGGTACTGCGATTCTTTCCGGTTCAGGCCTGTAATGCCGAGGACGTATTATTCTTGTTGGAACTCGAATCGTTTGAATTTGGTGATAATCAGCTGGTCCAGGATAATTGCGAACTCTTGGTTCTGGACGTCTTCTTGGTATTGGGTACCGTGGGGTTTCTCTTTCCTCATATGGTGAGTAAGAACCTGGCCCTGGGGTATCTATTGGTCTTGGACTCAATCTACGTCCTATCGTAAATGATGGTTTTGGTTTCTCATGCTTGTGGTATTCATAAGAAGCGGGTCCAGGCTGTGGTGCATGAACCCTCTCAACCTCACGTCGTTTTATTGTCCACCTAGGACTTCTTTGCGGCTCTTCTGTATAGAATTGACTAGGACGTGGCGATGTACTGTGAGCTTTAGGCACTGGTCTTCTGCCTATTGTCATTGGTCGTCTAACTGGAACAGTTCTTTCGTAATACGTAGTTGGTCCCGGTGTTGTTTGCACAATATTTTCTACATGGCGTTTGCCAATAGTGTATGCTGGATAACGTTTAATAATATTTTGAGTTTCCGATGTGTGATATTCTGGTGCAGAAATTCTCTCTGGTGCAGGCCTGTATTGTCGAGGACGCAATGTCGTGGTTGGAACATGGCTCCTTTGGGTTTGATGATAATCAGCTGGTCCTGGATAATCGTGAACTTTACGCTGCACTGTTTTTTTAGGAATTGAATATCTTGGACTTATTCTTTCCTCATGTTGCGAGTATGATCCAGGCCCTGGTGAATCTATTGGTCTTGGACTCAATCTGCGTCCTATGGTAAATGATGGTTTAGGTTTTTCATGCTTTTGGTATTCGTAGGAGGCGGGTCCAGGCAATGGTTCATGATGTCTTTCGACCTCTCGTCGTTTTATTGTCAATCTTGGACTTTTTTCTGGCTGATGTGTATAGAAATGCCTAGGACTTGGCGATGTACTGTGAGCTTTAGGCACAGGTCTTCTGCCAATTGTAATCTGCGGCCTAGCTGGAACAGTTCTTTCATAATATGTAGCTGGTCCAGGACTTGTAGTGTGCACAATTTTTTCTACCTGGCGTTTGCCTATAGTGAACGCAGGGTATCGTCTAACAATGTTACGAGTTTCTGCTGAATGATACTCTGGTACAGAAATTCTTTCAGGTTCAGGCCTGTATTGTCGAGGACGCATTGTCCATGTTGGCACATGACTCGTTTGAATTTGATGGTAGTCAGCTGGTCCTGGATAATCTTGAACTCTCGGTTTCACGTATCTTGTGTGAATTGGATACCGTGGAGTTTCTCTTTCCTTGTATGGCGAGTAAAGACTTGGCCCTGGGGTTTCTATTGGTCTTGGGCTCAATCTGCGTCCTATAGTAAATGACGGCTTCGGTTTTTCATGCTTGTAGTGTTCGTAAGAAGCCGGTCCAGGCCGTGGTTCATAACGTCGTTCAACCTCGCGTGGTTTTATTGTGAACCTAGGACTTCTTTCTTCCTTTTCAGGGTGG
The DNA here is from genome assembly GCA_034694885.1 of Buchholzia appendiculata. Lineage (NCBI taxonomy): Eukaryota > Metazoa > Annelida > Clitellata > Enchytraeida > Enchytraeidae > Buchholzia > Buchholzia appendiculata. The sequence continues at coordinate 10,622 of JAQFYQ010000140.1, read as the reverse complement.
TAATGCCCAGGTCCTGGTGATATAATGTGAGCTTTGGGTACGGATCTTCTGACAGTCGTCATCTTCGGCCTAATAGGAACAGTTTTTTCATAATAAGTAGTTGGTCTAGGACTTGTAGTGTGCACGATTTTTTCCACATGGCGCTTGCCTATAGTGAATGCAGGGTATCGCCTAACAATATTTTGAGTTTCCGATGTGTGATATTCTGGTACAGAAATTCTCTCTGGTGCAGGCCTGTATTGTCGAGGACGCATTGTAAAGGATGGAACATGGCTCTTTTGAATTTGAGGATACTCTGCTGGTCCTGGATGATCGTGAATTCTTGGCTGCACAATTCGTTTAGGAATTGAATATCTTGGACTTATTCGCTCCTGATAGGGCGAATATGATCCAGGTCCTGGTGAATCTATTGGCCTTGGACTCAATCTACGTCCAATGGTAAATGATGGCTTAGGTTTTTCATGCTTATGATATTCATATGAGGTAGGTCCAGGCAGCGTTTCATAATGTCTGTCAAATTCACGAGGTTTGATTGTCCATCTAGGACTTCTTTGTTCTTGTTCTGTGTGGTAATGACCAGGGCCGGGTGATGTGCTGTGCGCTTTAGGCAATGGTTTTTTGCCAATTGTAACAGATTGTCTAATTGGGACAGTTCTTTTGTAATATGTTGTTGGCCCTGGACTTGTTTGCACTATTTTTTCTGTGTGGCGTTTGCCAATAGTAAAAGCAGGATATCGTGTAACAATTCTTTGAGTGTCAGACGTGTATGGATCTGATCTTGGTTTTATATCCTGTTCTGTTCTGTAGTGTTCAGGACGCATTGTCCATGATGGAACATGACTTCTTTGAATGTGATGATAATCAGCGGGTCCAGGGTGAGAATCATATCTCGGTTCTTTATTTCTTTTGGAAATTTTAAAACTTGTAGGTTTTATTTCAGTGTGTGGCGAGTATGATGCTGGTCCTGGCCTGTGTTCCAAGTGTGTTGGATGAAGTCTTCGACCAATACTGAATGACGGTTTGGTTCTTTGCGGAATATTGTAGTCATATGACCCAGGACCTGGCTGTGGCTCTCGACGTCTCTCAGGTTCTCTGTGTGTAATTGGCCACTGTGGAACCCTTTTGGGCTGTTCAGTGTAATACTGATTGGGCCCTGGATATGGACTGAACTTCTGAGGCTCGCGTCTAGTTCCGATTGTAAATGTTTGCTTCGGTCTTACTGGAGCTCGAGTTTGATAATAGGCAGCAGGTCCAGGACTTTGGTAAACAACTTTTTCTATTTGTCGTCGACCAATTGTGATTGCTGGATGTCGACTGATTACTGTGTGTCTGTCAGATTTGTATGTAGTTGGACCTGGCGTCGTCTTAATTTCTCCAATGCTGTGCCGTCTGGGCATTGTCCATGATGGAACGTATGATGTTCTTGGATGTAAGTCATAATGTGCAGGACTTGGACTTTGATCAATTATTCTTTGGGGAATCCTTTGTCGTATTGTATGTTGCTTTGTTCTAGCAAGCGGATACGGTGTGTAAGATGCTGGACCAGGATATTCCTTTCTGATTTCTGGAACCTTTCGTCCAATGCTGAATTGCTGTTTACTTGTTCTTGGTGAATATTGCTCATAAGATCCGGGTCCTGGCGATGATTCATGGTGCGTTATAATTTCTCGTCTTGGGATTTTCCATTGTGGTCCACTGCGAGGTTTCTCCAGATGGTAGTGACTTGGACCTGGCGACGTACTATAGGCTTTTGGTTGTGGCCTTCTTCTTATAGTAAATGATGGTTCAGTTTTCTTAACGATTTGTTCTTGATAAACGGCTGGACCAGGACTTTTATAGATAACTTTGTCCACTTGACGTTTACCGATGGTGAATGCAGGATATCGCTTGATTACGTTTTGACTGTCTGCTGCGTATGTTGTGGGACCAGGCATTCTTTCAGTTTCTGTTACACTGTGTCTTCGAGGCATTGTCCACGATGGGATGTGTTGTCTGGGGCGATAACTGTAGTCTGCTGGTCCTGGACTTGCAATTGATCTGTGTTTCAGTTCCTTTCGTTGAATTGTGAATGTTGGTCTCAATCTAACATGCGGGGAGTACGAAGTCGGTCCTGGACGTTCATCAGCTATTCTTGGGCTTAATCTGCGTCCAATACTAAATGCTGGTTTGTGAACCTGACGTTCAGGATAGTCATAACTTCCCGGTCCTGGTGAGAATTCATGTTTGGTAATAGATTCTCGTGGTCGTATTGACCATCTGGGACCGCGTTGAATTTCTTTTGTGATATACTCTCCTGGTCCCGGTAATTCAGTGTGGGCCTTTGGCAAACGTTTTGTTCCAATGGTGAACGATGGTGCTTGTCTAACTGGAGCTGTCTCGTGATATATGTCTGGTCCTGGGCTTCTGTACACGACTTTTTCTACATGACGTCGTCCAATCGTGAATGCAGGGTAGCGTTTAACCACGTTTTGGGTCTGTGGAGTGTAATAAGAAGGTCCTGGAATTCTTTCTACTTTCCTAGTACTATGGCGTCCTGGTATCGTTCGCATAATTTGGATTTTTGACGAATATGGCTGGTATGTTCCTGGACCAGGACTAATTTCCGGTTGTCTGCTCGAGATTCTTTCATGTATAGTGTATTTACTTAATGGCTTAGTAATATGAGGATGATACTCTGCTGGACCTGGATGTTGTTGCTGTGGTTTTGGGCTGAGCCGACGTCCTATACTGAAGGCTGGTATGTGTTTTTGTGGTTGATGATATTCATAATGGCCTGGTCCTGGCTCTGGTTCCAGTGTCTTGCGGATTGCTCTTTTGTGAAGTGTCCACTGAGGACCTCTCTGAGGTTCTGGTACATGATAACTCTCTGGTCCTGGTAATGTAGTTTGAGCTTTAGGAAGATGTCGTGTCCCAATAGTAAATGTTGGCCCAGTGCGTACCGTGGCAGTTTTTTCATAAGTTGCTGGCCCTGGACTTTTGTAAATAACTTTTTCAATATGACGTCTTCCAATTGTAAATGCAGGCAACCTCTTTATGATCGGCTTAGTGTCAGCCGAGTATAAAGCAGGGCTTGCACTTCTGTCTGTTTCGACAACTTTATGCCGATGGGATAGAGTCCAGCGTGGTCCCTGCACTGAGGAAAGTTGCTGATAATCTGCTGGGCCAGGACTTGAAGGAATCTTTCTTTGAGGTTTTCGTTCATGGATTATGTGTCTGGGTCCTGTTTTTGGTTTGTATGGTGTATAAGATCCTGGACCTGGGTACTCTTCTTTTAGTTGTTGGACAAGTCTTTTTCCAATGCTGAATTGCTGCTTACTGATTCTTGGTGAATATTGCTCATAAGAGCCCGGTCCTGGCGATGATTCATGGTGTGTTATAATTTCTCGTCTTGGGATTCTCCATTGTGGACCCCTGTGAGGTTTCTCCAGACGGTAGTGGCTTGGACCTGGCGATGTACTATGTGCTTTTACTTGTGGTCTTCTTCTTATAGTAAATGATGGCCCAGGTCGAGTAATAACCTTCTCTTGATATTCCGCTGGTCCTGGACTTTTGTAAATGACCTTTTCTATGCGGCGCTTTCCGATGGTAAAAGCAGGATATCGTTTGATTATATTTTGACTGTCTGCTGTGTATGCAGTAGGAGCAGGCGTTCTTTCAACTTCCGTTATGCTGTGCCTTTGAGGCATTGTCCATGAGGGGCCGTGCGCACTAGTGGGATGATAGTAATCAGCCGGACCAGGAACTTTGGTGATCATTTTGGTCGGCTTTCTTTTTTGAATGGTGTACGTTGGTCCTGATCTAATTATGTCATTGGAGTAGGTTCCAGGTCCTGGGTGGTCATCAATCCGCCTAGGACTTATTCGTTGTCCCAGGCTAATTCCGGCAATTCGTGGTGCCTTTTCAGTATAATATTGACCTGGTCCTGGTGCTATTTGATGACCTTTAGGTTGTCGTTTAGTTCCGATAGTAAACGATGGACCAGGTTTTTCTGGGATTGTTCCTTGATATACTGTTGGTCCAGGGCTTCTGTAGATAACTTTCTCTGTATGGCGCCTACCAATTGTGAATGCTGGGTATTGACTTGTCACTGTATGTGAGGTGTAAGCACCCGGTCCTGGCGCGTTTTCCACTGTCCGAGGACTAACTCTTTTGGGCATTGACCATGATGGTCCATGCAAAGTTGGCCAGTGTGTATATTCTGAAGGACCGGGACTTTCTTTGGTTCTTCTTTCTGGTTTTCTACTGCTAATAGTGTATCGAGGCCCTGTAATGTGTGGATGAGGGGAGTATGAACTTGGGCCAGGATATTCTTGTAGACGACGTGGACTTGGCAACTGTCCCATACTGAATGGTTGTCGCTTTGATTGTGGTATGTAGTATTGATAAGATGTAGGTCCAGGTGACGGTGCATGGACCTGTTCAATTTTCCTCTGTCCTATTGACCACGTTGGACCTCTCTGAGGCTCGTCAGTGTGATAGTGACCGGGACCTGGAGAAACCATTTGGGCCTTTGGTCTAGGCTTTCTACCAATTTCAAACGGTCTTCTTGTTTGTCTAGGCATTGTTTGATGGTACTCAGCTGGCCCCGGACTGCTGTACACAACTTTGTCTATTTGGCGCTTGCCAATTGTGAAACTAGGATAGTGCTTAGTCACTTTATCTGCAATATAATTGGGACCTGGAGTTCTTTCTATTTCACTTTGACTGTGCTTTATTGGCATTGTCCAAGATGGACTATGTGCTTTGGCATGATAATGATAATCTGCTGGGCCAGGGCTTGGAAAAGTTTCTTTTCGTGGACTCTGTTTAGAAATGGTATATTTTGGTCCACTCTTTGGTACATGTGGAGCATAAAGCTCAGGGCCTGGATATTCTTTTATTGGCTTTGGATTTATCCTTTGTCCTATACTAAATCCTCTTGTCTGTGTTCGGGGCACATATTGCTCATACGACCCTGGCCCAGGATAATATTCCAAATGTTTCTTAACTTCTCGTGGTCTGAAGGTCAACCCTGGGATATTCTGACGTCGTTCTACTTGATACTGACCTGGACTTGGTGATGTGGTTTGCTTTATTGGTAAGTGTCTTTTACCAATGCTAAAAGATGGCCCAGGTTGTGGGCGTGTTGAAGTCTGATATAACGCAGGACCGGGACTTGTATAGCGAACTTTCTCAATATGACGTTCCCCAATTGTGAATGCTGGATATCTTCTGATGACTTTTGGAGTCTCTGTACTGTAATGAGCTGGTCCAGGATTCCTTTCAATTTTAGTTATGCTGTGCCGTCTAGGCATGGTCCACTTTGGCCCATGAATCTTAGGCCGATGCTGATAGGTTCCAGGACCAGGACTAGTTTCAAGCCTTCTTTGTCGATTTTGGCTACCCAGTGTATATTTTGGTTCTGTTTTCAGTACACGTGGGGAGTATGATCCTGGGGCCGGATGTTCATCTCGATGTGTTGGACTAAATCTTTGTCCCATACTAAATTTGGGCGACTTTGTTTTAAATATTGGATAATGATAAGATCCGGGTCCAGGTGATATTGCTTGTTGTTTTTCGATCACTCGTGGTCGTAAAGTCCATTTTGTTCCTGTCTGAGGTTCATGCATGTGATAATGCTCTGGTCCTGGTAGCTGGATCACACTTTTTGGTATGCTTCTTTTTCCAATGGTAAAAGATGGTGCAGTTCGAGTTGCCTCGCTTTTATGATATACAGCTGGTCCTGGACTTCTATACAGAACTTTCTCAACATGGCGTTTACCAATTGTGAACGCAGGATACTGTTTAGTGACTCTATGGCTCCCTGTAGCATAGTGAGCTGGTCCGGGGGTTAGTTCAATTTCAGTTATGCTGTGCCTTCGGGGCATTGTCCATGTCGGTCCATAAGACTTAGGAAGTTGCGGATAAGTTGCAGGACCAGGGCCTGTTTCAGGCTTCCTCTGTCGACTTCGACTACGCATAGTGTATCTTACTCCTGTCCTGATTACGTGAGGTGAATATGATCCTGGGGCTGGTAGTTCCTCTTTGGGCTGTGAGCGAAATCTTTGTCCTATACTAAACCCTGGAGACTGTACTTTAGGTACTGAGTACTCGTATGATCCGGGGCCGGGTAATGTTTCATGGAATCTCTCAGTGACTCGAGGCCTGGCTGTCCACTTAGGTCCTGTCTTGGGTTGAATCGTATTATATTGGCCTGGTCCCGGAGATGCATGTAGTCCTCTGGGAAGAGATCGTTTGCCAATAGTAAATGATGGCCCTGTTTGTTGTATCTGCTTTTCATATGTTGCTGGCCCCGGAGTTTTATGCACAACTTTCTCCCTTTTCCGTGTGCCGATTGTAAAAGCAGGATATCGTTTAATGACGTTCTGAATATGTGCACCTGGTCCAGGCGTAATCTCAATCTGACTAACACTGTGTCTCCTTGGTATTGTCCATGATGGTCGATGTGTTTTTGCTTGATAGTGATAATCTGCCGGTCCAGGACTTCTGTCCAGTTGTGTTTTTGGTTTTGGGCTACGAATTGTGTATTGTGGTCCTGTGCTTCGTGCCTGGGGTTTGTATGTTCCAGGACCTGGATGCTCTTCTTTGAGTTTTGGTTTAAACTGGCGACCAATTGTGAAACCCGGACTTTGTTTCAGTGGTAGTTGGTAGGAACTTGGTCCAGGTGATAATATGCGGCCAAGGTCAATCTTCTTACGTCCCATTGTCCACATCGGCCCCGTCTTAGGCTTTTCAGTATCATAGTAGTCTGGGCCAGGTGATGCAGTGGGAGCCTTGTGTTTGGTTCCAATTGTAAATAATGGTCCTGATCTGACTGGAACGGGTTTCTGATATGCAGCTGGTCCAGGACTTTGATATTCTATTTGATCAGTGTGGCGCCTACCCATTGTGAAAGCCTGGTAACGTTTACGTTCTCGAGTAGGATAATCAGCTGGTCCTGGGCCTGCTGCTTCTCTGTGTATTTTTTGTGTACGTGGCATTGTCCATGCTGGCACATTTTTGTGAATTTGTTGACGATAGTCTGCTGGACCTGGGCTCACATCGCCTGCTTTCTGTAGATTTCGACTTCTAAATGTGTACTTTGGCCCAATTTGTGGTGCATCTATCGAGTATGAACCTGGTCCAGGAAATTCCTGAGTATGCGAAGGGCTGAACCTCTTCCCCATAATAGCTCCTGATGTTTTCGACTTAGGCAAGTAGTGATATGATCCGGGACCAGGAGACAGTTCACGGTGTTTCTCAAGTTTTCTCGGTTGTAATGTCCACCTAGGTCCTCCTTGAGTCTGCTGCTTATAGTATTGGCCAGGTCCTGGTGATATTGATGGACCTAATGATATATTTCTTGCCCCGAAGGCAAATGAAGGTCCCTTTTGACGTTTCAGTGTGTGATATTCTGCTGGTCCTGGACTGCTTTGCATTGTTTTGTGGCTAGGTCGTCTACCCATTGTAAATGCTGGATATGTTTTAACCTTATTGAAATGCTCTGTTGTGTAGTCACTTGGACCTGGTTTCGGTTCTGGTTTATTTGCTATCTGTCTTGTTGGCATGCTCCATGAAGGACCAAATCGTTTAGGATGATGATGGTACTCTGCTGGACTGGGACTTGCAGCAATTCTGTGTTGTGGTTTTCGACCATGAATTGTATATTTTGGTCCAGTTTTGTGCATTTTAGTCGAATAAGCTCCTGGGCCAGGATGTTCCTCTTGATGTCGTACACTATGTCGGTGTCCAATTGTAAATCCTTGTTTGTTAACATGCGGTAGTTGATATAATCCTGGCCCAAGTGATGAGTCTGGCAGTTTGTAGACTTCTCGCGGTCTTATGGTCCATTTAGGGCCACTGCGGGCTTGTTTCGTATAATATTGGCCAGGTCCTGGTGACAAAATTTGTCGCTGTTCGATCTGTCGTCGACCGAAAGTAAAAGATGGTTTATGCCTCCTAGGGATAAATGAACTATATGCAGTTGGACTTGGGCTGTGGAATACAACTTTCTCATGCACTGGTCTTCTCCCTATCGTAAATGAAGGTTGATGAATTTGTGTAATTCGTCTGTCTGCTGTGTATGCCGCTGGACCTGGCGTCACTTCGTGACGAACTACGTGACGCTTCTGCGGCATTGACCATGATGGGCCACTGATAACTGCTTTGTGACTAGTGTAATGAGCTGGTCCAGGTGCTTGTGCTACATCTCTGATTGTTCTTCGTCTGCCCATTGTAAATCGTGGTCCTATTTTCTTGAGATGAGGGATATACGAACTGGGGCCGGGTTGCACTTCAAGTTTTTGTGGACGATATCTCTGACCCATTGCAAATGAGGGCATGTTTGCTTTGTAGGTTTGGTATTCATAGTATCCAGGGCCTGGTGTAACTTGTTGTCCTGCATCATGCTTACGACCGGTAAGTGTCCATCTTGGAACATTGCTGTGTAACAATGGCTTTGTATGATATTCACTTGGTCCTGGCGAAATACTCGCTCGCCTCTGCAGTTTTTTGACTCCAAACGAAAACTGTGGCCCTCTTATGGATTGTGGCCTGTCATAATACGTCGCTGGGCCTGGACTTCTGCTTAATACTTCTTTTCCATAACGTCGTCCAAAGGTAAATGGTGATTGCCTTGGGAAGTGCATTGGTTTACTTACAGAATAATGGCCAGGACCAGGAGTTCTCGTAGTTACTGGAACGTGGTGTCGCTTAGGCATCGTCCATGCAGAACTCTGCTTTACTATTGTGTGATGATATTGAGCAGGGCCTGGAGATCTCTCAATTCTTTTAGGTACATATCGTCCTTGAATTGTATGTTTTGCACCTTCTATTTTTGACTTCACTGTGTAGTAATTTGGTCCTGGAAACGATTCTGCACGCCTTGGCGTGTATTTGCGTGGAATAATTGTGTATTTTGGTCCTTTCTGCAATGATTGTATTGAATATGTACCGGGACCTGGCAGTGAGTCTTCTGGCTTTGTCACATGCCTTGCAGGAATTGTATATTTTGGGCCTGTTACTAGGGATCTACTAGAATAGTAGCCAGGGCCGGGTGATGGCTCAAACATTCTTTCAGTTATTTTGTGTGAAATGGTGTGCTTTGGGCCTTTGCTGTGTGATGTTATTGAGTACTGACCTGGTCCTGGAGATGTTTTTGGAGATGCTGTGATGTGACGTTCTGGGATTGTAAATCTTCTTCCACTCCTTCTTGGCACAACTGAGTAATAACCTGGCCCGGGAGTAGATTCGATAGGTTTTGAAACTGGCCTTTGGGTTATTGTATATTTGGGGCCTTCTTTTCTTGATGGCATGGAATAGTAATTTGGTCCTGGAGAATATGGGATAGAACTGGGAAAATGTCGTTCTCTAATAGTGTATCTTGGACCTTTCCTTGTTGATCTTACTGAATAGTTTCCAGGACCTGGAGATAGCTCCACAAGTGCTGGCAGGTGTTTCACTGGAATTGTATACTTGGGCCCTTCACTATGAGATCTTATTAAATAATGCCCTGGACCTGGAGTTAATGCCACAGGCTTTGGTAAATACCTTCTTGTTATTGTATGTTTTGGACTTTCACGATGAAATTTCATAGAATATGAACTTGGACCTGGAGATGTTTCCACAGGCTTAGTTACATGTCGACTTGGAATGGAGTATTCTGGACCTTCCTTTCTTGATCTTAGTGAATAATAATTTGGTCCGGGATATGAATCAATTGGTTTAGGAATGAACCTTTTTGGCATGGTATATTGTGGTCCTTCGCTTCTAGTTTTAATTGAATAATGGCCTGGTCCTGGAGAATGTTCTGCAAGTCTTGTTGCATGTTTTTTGGGGATTGTGTATTTTGGACCATCTTTTCGTGTTACTATGTCATAAAAGCTTGGAGAAACTTCAGCAGGTTTTGGAACATATCTTTGTGGCATTGTATATCGTGGTCCTTCTCGTTTTGATCTGATAGAGTAGTAACTGGGACCGGGAGAAATTTCCGCAGGTTTTGGAACATGTCTTCCTGGGATTGTATATTTTGGTCCTTCTCTTTGTGATCTGACTGAGTAAAAAGCAGGTGCAGATTCAAGAGGCTTTGGTATATATCTGCCTGGAATTGTATATCGAGGTCCTTCTCTTTGTGATCTGACTGAGTAAAATGCTGGAGTAGATTCAACAGGCTTTGGTACAAATCTGCCGGGAATTGTATATCGAGGTCCTTCCCTCTTTGATCTGATTGAATAGTAACTGGGACCAGGTGAAGTTTCGGACAGTTTTGGAACATGTCTCTCTGGAATTGTATATTTTGGCCCTTCCCTTTGTGATCGGACTGAGTAAAAAGCTGGAGTAGATTCAACTGGCTTTGGTATATATCTACCTGGAATTGTATATTGAGGTCCTTCTCTTTTTGATCTAATCGAATAGTAGCTGGGACCAGGTGAAGCTTCCGACGGTTTTGGAACATGTCTTCCTGGAATTGTATATCTTGGTCCTTCACTTTGTGATCTGACTGAGTAATAAGCTGGAGTAGATTCAACAGGCTTTGGTATATATCTGCCTGGAATTGTATATTTAGGCCCTTCCCTCTTTGATCTGATTGAATAGTAACTGGGACCAGGTGAAGTTTCGGACAGTTTTGGAACATGTCTCTCTGG
>JAQFYQ010000139.1:0-21364 GCA_034694885.1 Buchholzia appendiculata | reverse complement strand
ATTTGAAAAATGCTAAGAGAACTAATGTGTTAATTATTTGTTAATATTTTGCTACTCAAATATTGAATATTTAGTGTATTTTTAAGATTTAAGATTACCTTTTTTCTAGAGTATCGGATCAGTTCTTTCAATGTGTAATAAATTAGTAAAGTTATATGTATGTTAAATTTGTGATTAAATACCTTCACAAATGAATTAGATAGTTGATCAACTGCACATATAGTTACAATTTATGTTAAAAGAATGCTCTTTCTCAAATAAGATTTTTGAAAGTACTTGAAACAAGAAGGTTAAACATTGTGAAAAATAAGGTATTATCTGCTTTTATTGATTCTGTTTAATTCTATGTAATCTCCTCTATATTTATATTATGCTATAATATTCTTTGCCTTATTGTGTTTGCTTCAGATTCAGTCATTCCGGTTCGTACAGCAGTCACATGACATCAAAGAAATGCTGGCTAGGCTCATCGTCCAAAACATCCTCTCGAAGTTCACGACACCATTCCAAATCTGATTCCAAAAATACATTCAGCAATCGCTTATCGATCGGCGACCATTCCAATCCAATGAAGTCCAACGATGCCAATTCGGCTGATAAAAACGTCCAGAATTTTCCAACCGTCCTGGGAAGCCCCGTCTTGGGAAGCCCCGTTCTGGGAAGCCCCGGAGGAGGATACGATAACCCAGGGGCGCAGTTTCAGAACACATTTTTGACGCCAGACTTTTTCCGGTCAGCTGTATTTGGGTGTCTCGACCCAGCACAGCAACAGAGCGTGTTGCAGTACCTCATCAGCCTGAACGGACTGTCCCAGATGTACGCCTCGACGTTCCTCAAACCCGACCTTGCGACCGGTCAGTTGGTCTATCCAGTCGGGGGAATTGGATCTCCATTCTTCGGCGGAGCTTCTGTCATGCGATCCGACTGTTCACCGTTTTCATTACCATTTGGGCTATTTCCACATATGATGAGTGGCTCTAGTCCCAATGCTGGAGTTAGTGTTGGTAAAGAAGAACAGGAACAGGCATTGTTGGAGAAGTGCTACGGAAAGAAGGTGGATGAAAACCAAAATATGAAACCTATGGAGGTATCTTCATTGCTGGGTGATGACAAAGAGGATCACGTGACTGATAGTGGATTAAAAGTACCAGATGCGGAAGGACAAGGCGTTAACGAAATCGGAAATGTTGTTGAGGATGATTCGAATATGAAATTGAAGGATGTTGAATCGGGTGATGTTCCTAAGGATATATCACCAGCACAAAAATTCTGCGATGATGCAAATCATTTGCTTAAGGAAAAGGAAGCACCGGAAGTCAGCAGTCTAGATCCAACTAACGTGTTGACGTCAAGCAACTCGAAACTCGATAACACTGACGACAAAGTGCTGAAATTCTTCAACAAAGAAGAAACAGATGCGAAACCAAGTGAAACTATCCCAGGAATGAATAACACCACTATTAAGGTAGAACAATGCGACGAATCACTTCCAGAAGCTTCTGAAATCCATCACCTGTCGTCCAACACTCTCACGGTCAAAGATTACCTCTCTTCGAACTCCAGGCTTCTCTCAGTCGTGCCTGGTATCTCTTCATCATCCGGGCTCCAACCAGTTCGATGTCGCTTCTGTTTCACAGGCTTCAGCAACCTGGCCGACTGCCATGAGCACGAGCACTGCCTGTGTGTGGCTAACGGGTCATCCAGGCTGGACCATGATGCACATCACAACACCGCTGCTGGGGATGACGAACTCTGCTCCACGGTCGCTGACGATGAAGAAAGTCTCCGTTGCTACCGTGTCCGGTCGATGATCGCCGGAGAGAAGCAGCAGATCCTCAAGTCGTACTATCAGCGCAACACTCGTCCCACGGGCGTCGACCTTGAGCGACTGGCAGCAAGGGTCGCCTTTCCCAAACGGGTCGTCCAAGTCTGGTTCCAGAATATGCGGGCACGTGACAGACGGAAAGGGAAGTCAATCCCAGATGGAAGGACTGTTCCAAAGTGTGCACTCACTCCCGGATCTCCTCCTCCACATGAGGTCATGTTTTCCGCTGATTCACTCAATATCCCGATATTCCCAAACCGCAATCAGGGATTTTATCGGCGCGAGGAATCCGGGCAGAGAGATCCGGAGGCAAGACGAAAGAGACGGCTTGTTACCGGGGGATGCGTGTATCCTCTCACATGTTCCACATCCTTCCAATATCAGCAGCTCATCAACGATCACAACCAACCTCTTGACCTTTCACTCAAGGTCATCAATCCACCCATCGCACACACGAGGTCTCCGACCACGACGTCTGGTCTGAAAACACCAAAAGATGAGATCCTGATTGGAGCCCTCGATCTCAGCATGAAGCAGCCATCTCAGAATAATTCCATCGTGGATGTTGTACGAGCTTCGGTGACCCCAGAGCCTCGTACAGATAGTGTACATGAGAACGACTGGTCATCATATCTGACTGGAGGTCGTTCTGACACGTCCTCATCGCCGCTGAGTGAGTCATCTCTTCGCTCTCTCACGGCTGTGTCTAACCTCGTCAACGAGCGAGGTGTCGGCGCCATGTCATCCCCAGACCAGAATGATATCTCAGTGTTCAATCAGGTCGTGGCGAACGGCTTCAGATCGTCCTTGAACTTCGGGCGAAATCGAAGGAAACGTCATCATCGGCAGGTATGTGATGTTGAGTGTGATTCTGATGATTGTGATGTTGTTTTGTGACGTGTTCTCAAGCATGCAGCGTATGAATGTATAAACAGGTAAGTGCAAAGGCAGAATCTATTTTTTATAAATTTTGTTTAAACAGAGTATATATTAAAACGAGCTGAGTATTTTTTAATGTGGTTAATTTGCTGGGTTTTGAAAAGTCAACATTAACATGCAGTTTGAAGTTGAATCGACAGAGTGAGCAGCAACATCATCAGGATTTGCAAGGTTTACAATTAAGAGAGACAAATTATTTGAATTTAGCGTCTAATGATGTTTTTGTCTTGAAGAGCCTCTGAAGCAGTCGGCCGGTAATATTTTAGACTCATTAGACGAAGTGACATTAAAATATCTTGTAGTTTGCTTGATTAAAGATGTTGCTTGTGAATGTTGACAGTCACTTGCCAACAGTCTGGCTCTGGCCTCCAAGTCCTGCCAAGAAGATGATTCCAGAGAACATCAGTACTCGTGGAAGTTTCGAGGTGTCTCTGGAGGTCACCGCTCATCTGAGACCATCTACTCGTGTGATCAGTGTGACAAGACGTTTGGCAAGCAGAGCTCCCTTGCTCGCCACAAATATGAACATTCTGGTATGCATGTTCTTGTCATGTTCTTGCTCGGGCGGTTGATATAGTTGATATTGATAATAAATTGTGTTTAAATGCAGATGTTTTGATTTTAACTATTAGATATCTTTGTGGTATTTTAGCAGTTAATATTCTAGTGGAGTTTTGTATATTTAGCTTTAAGATTTGAACAGACAAATAAAATAAACTGAAACTTAAGATTCTACTATTCGGCCTATGAATTTCTCATATAATTGGTATTACTGATGTTGATGTATAATCTCAACATGGATATCGATTTAGAATGTTTACATTTGAAATGGAACATAAATGCTTATCGTCTAGGTGAATGAAATGGGTCAACGGGGAACTTTATGGTACAAGTAGGCATAACTCATTGAGCTCTAGCTTGATATTATTGAACGACAAGTGGCTTGTTTTATTTACTGTTTACGATAAGACTTGATTGAAGTTGATTCCTTTATCCGAGTCGTTCATTTAATTTTAATAATAGTTGATTTTAAACTGTAACAAGTTAAGGGTGTTAATATTTTTGAAGTTTTACATTAAATTCTGTGACAATTTTTAAATGGTAAATAGAGACAGGTATATTTTTGTTGAGATCGTAGCAATTTTGAAATTGATTATTGCTTGGCAGTTTTTAAACACTGAAACACTACTTATATCCTTGTTTCACTGTGTATAAATTCTGTTGTTATATTTGTCCTGACGTATAGGTCAGCGACCGTTTAGATGTGACCTGTGCAGCAAGGCGTTCAAACACAAGCATCATCTCACCGAGCACAAACGTCTGCACAGTGGAGAGAAACCATACAGCTGTCCCAAGTAAGTCTCCTCGCTGTACGTACTTTGTACTTTCTTATTTCTCTTATAAATTACAACGAAAATCGTTACTTTAATGATTCTTGCTCACTAAATTTTGGCCACCAGCTCAATATTTTTATTTCGAAAGGTCCTGCTAGAAGTGATCGTAGTATGTCAGGAAAAAGCGAAGCGTTGATAATAGGGTCGGATTTGACTACCAATCATCTCCATTTAATCCTGAATGCCATTACTACTGTACATGGATGTGACTGTTCAAAGATGTGACTGTGACTGACTAAAGTGACTGTACACAGCCACACTTCACAATCGTACGTTCTCAGCTATGCCCTTTGATACGAATTCAGATATGAACAATATTTCTTAAATGAAAATTTGGCGAATATGGAAACTCGTCTGATAGAAAGCTGGACATTAAATGACGAAGATGAATTATAATTTTCATTGCACGTTAGTGCACACCTCTGTCGACAATTTGCGAACACACCTGTTTTGTACACACCCGTTTTGTACACACCCGTTTTGTGCACACCCGTTTTGTGCAGACCTTTTTGTGTATACCTGTCTGTACATTCCTATTTTTGTGCACACCTCTTTGTGCACACTGTTTTTGTGCACACCTCTTTGTGCACACCTATTTGTGGACATCTGTTTTGTGCTTAATTGTAATCATGTTCATGTTCTCACTTGTGCAGATGTTCGAAGACATTCAGTCACTCTGGTTCATACAGTCAACACATGAATCATCGCTACAAGTACTGTCATCCCCTGGACGGGATCAGCGGCGAGACAGACTATGACGGGAGTGCAGAGGGCGCCACACCAGAGCCGGGAGATCTCTAGATGCCTCTCCCTCTCATTATCCTTCTAATTGTCCCTCTAATTGTCTCTCTTTATTTGTTTCACTCTAATTGTCTCTTTAATTGTCTCTCTAATTGTCTCTCTTTCTGTCTGTTTGTCTGTCCATTATCATTGTTTTCTTTACTTTGCTATACATATTTGTATTAGTTACTAATATTAATCATAGTGCATTTTGTTGATTGTGCCGAAACGAATCAAATTCACACTAGATAGGTTATGAACGTTTGTTATACAGCCTTGTTAGCTTTATTCATTCAGGTTAGTGCCTAGAAGAGGCCTGTACGCCTAGGCTATGTGCCTACAATAGGTCTACGCCTAGGCTATGTGCCTGTGAGAAGCCTACGCCTAGGCTATGTGCCTACAAGAGACCTACGCCTAGGCTATATGCCTACAATAGCCTACGCCTAGGCTATGTGCCTACAAGAGGCCTACGCCTAGGCTGTGTGCCTGCAAATGGCCTATGCCTAGGACAAATGCCTACAAAAGGCCTATGCCTAGGATAAATGTCTACAAGAGGCATACGCCTAGGCTAAATGCCTAAATGAGGCGAATGCCTAGGCTTATTGTATGTCTATTACGTTAGTTCCATGTGCCATTATAAAATTCACCTGTTTCCAATTTTATTTGTAAATGTTTTTCATTTTTTATATTTTTATTGTATTATGTGAAACTATCAGCTCATTTCTAGTCGTATTATAAAAGCAAACTGTATTTGCTGAGCTACTAGTCTTCAATGACAATGTTTTGTATGATCCTATGGTAGTCAGTAACAGTAGTCAGACATCCAAATATCAAAGTTTATTTATGATTGTGTACTCCATTCTGATCTTGAAGTCGCTATTTATAATCAATACGATTCCGTAAGCCCAGAGCCTAAGGATATATTTAAATATAAGCCCCGACCAAATACTAAACAGTGTTTTTTCATGCTCCAATGATAAATTAAACATATTTAACATTTGCATGAGCATTCTATACTATAGGGCCTACTCGTTTAGGTTAGTTTAATTACTCTGGCGGATAAGTTTACAAATTGTTGAGATTTGAAATTGTTAGACTATGAATTTCATTTATTTGATTGCATTCGAAAACGACATAGCGTTCAAACTAAGAAGAATATTCATAAGTAAGTAAATATCTATGTTTTGTATTCGGGCAGTGCAATTCTTTTTTAAATATTTTTTGTTTCATGTTTTACTTGTAGAGTACTAGTCAGTTCTCTGTTGATTATTCATAGCATAAATGGTGAAGCTTTAAGCATGAGATGGTAACATTCTTAAAAGTAATTCCCTATAATATATTAACATATGATTTCATTAAATTAAATTAATTATTTCATAACCTTAAGTTTATTTACGGGAGTAACTAAAATATTCACCTTTAATTTATAATTTTAAAGTAAAGATAATTTTAGACTGTTGTTTAGACCTTTTATTCTGTTATAACAAAACAGCTTTTCAAAATGTTGTTGATGATTTTGTTTAATTATTGTTAATAAGTATGCATAATATTTCATTGATGAGTCATTGTTATGTTAACAGTATGCAGTATTATTCTTTGTAGCTATCTTTTTGTATATTTTGTTAGCGTTTGCTCAAATTCTGGAAATCAAATTTAGAAATGAAGCTAGTTCGGCAGTAAAGCCGTAAAATCACTTTCTTCATTGACTTCTTGATAATTATGAATAAGCTATTTGACAATTTAAAATTTATTTTCAATATTTTTCTGCATTTATTTATTGAATGTCTGCATTTGATGCAGAGAAGTTAAATCAATTAGCTATATAGTTTTTTTGCATAAAGTTATGGATTAGGAAGATCAGTGTGATGGCGTTTGCCCGAATATGCTGCTTCAACTTTCATTACAGCCATTGTCATTGAACGTCAGGTCAATTTGGAAAACGCTAATATTCAAATTCGTTACTAGATTATTGTATGACGATTGTTTTAACATTCAATCAGTTAATAGAACACAGATGTGATAAACAGCTGAATAATCGGAAAATCGATTTAACATGTTTACTTTCGTTAACATTACACAGATCTAACGATATTTGTTTTTAGAAATATATGTGTATTAATTCTCTATCTTGAATACTTGTTAATGTTATGTGGTCATCAGCTGTTTCTATTATCTTTTAACCTAACACGTTAATATCTAAAAGTTTGTTAATTGATTGACAACTAAGAATCCTTGAGCTGCTGGTGTGTGTATATCAACGCAGCGATTCGAATTCATACCGGTCAAGGAATTTGAAATTAACCGGACCATGTTTTCACGACCATTCTATATGCTTTGTATTCCATTGCGTTAGCAGGCTTCTTTAAAATAATCATTCTATTTCGATCTTGTGTAAATTTATGCCTTACAATTTCGCCCTCTATGAATTATGCTTGTCAAGAACAGTATTTATCTGTATAAATTATATCCAGTGATTAAAATAGCAGTAAAGGTGGCTCGTATTTCCAGAAGTTAATAGATCGAAAGCAAATTGATAGTAGAATTATTGTACAAACAAATGTTCAAAACGCCGGTATAATGTGTCTGAATTTTTTACCTCAGATTAATTTCACTTTGGCTGATCTTCAGGAGGAACATGAATTGGTTGTTCAAATATAAGCTGATTCTTGATTCACGCTTTAATATATGAATAAATTTCTTCTTGAATTGTTTTCAAGCTGTTTTGCTGTAATTGTAAGGTTCTATTCCATTGTCTTCCATTTTGTATTATATAATATTGTTTTACTTATGTATTAATGTTTTGTCAGATATTTCTTAATCTCGTCTATGACATCACAGTATAATTATTAATATTGTGCCAATTTAGTAATATGCTATTATATGTTACATTATTGTTAAAAGTATTATGCATGTTCCATTATGTGTTCAATATTTACCGCATATTTACTTAATATTACGATTGTTATTGTTGCATTTTTTACCTTTTACGTCTTCCATTTGTAAACGTTGTACAGTAAATGCCGTTTTTAATCATGTCGTGAGGAGTATGTAGCATATCGCGCGAGGGGACGATCATATCGCACGTAGAATGTGAACTTTTATCTTAGATGTCTGTAGACTTGATTGAATACATGTATGTGACCTTATGCATTTCTAGACGCTGTCCAAAATGAGCATCGAATTAAGATTATCTTCCGTGTTTAGCGCAGTTTAATGTAATGACTTGTACATTTCATTGATTGTTTAATGTTGGTAAACGATGACTTTAAAAGTTCTTCACATTTGTAGCCCATGATTAACAATGACGTCATTTGTTTAGGAATAATTTTCAGCATTTTGTATGAGGTCTGGAAATTAATGTGGATCAATTAATGGCAGAGTTTGTTTCTGACGTGACCGTAGAATATAGGTCTATGACTTTTGAAGTTTTTTATGTAGCCTGGAAATCTTGCTGGGACTGCATGTTGGATTTTTGAACTTGGCACAACTACATATAAGACAGGTTGATGTTATTGGTCACATGTCGTTCTGATAAAAAAATCATTTAATAATTCGTT
Source organism: Buchholzia appendiculata (assembly GCA_034694885.1). Classification (NCBI taxonomy): domain Eukaryota; kingdom Metazoa; phylum Annelida; class Clitellata; order Enchytraeida; family Enchytraeidae; genus Buchholzia; species Buchholzia appendiculata. Next base: position 12,869 of record JAQFYQ010000139.1, on the reverse strand, counting down.
CTTCTTGGTCAACGAATTTTATATTTATTTGTATGCAAAATATTACTTTTGTCAAGAAAGTATTGACGTAAATAATTCCAATGGCATTTCGTATCAGATCCTGTGTTTGTCAGCTTTGTATGTAAACCTGCAATAGATTCAGTTAAATTTGAAAGAACCTGTTTACGAAATGTAGACTGTTTTGAGACTATGTTACTTCAGCAGAGGCGTCATTCATAACATGGCGACCAGTTTGAATTCATATGCGTTTAACGTGCAACTGTTTACTAGTCCGTTATGCTGTATGACGTCACTCCGTTTTTGTCCAATTGATGTTGTGTACTGTGTCGTTTGCCTTACTTTGATTTCTCCGGGGCAGATATTTCACATGATCTGTGGTATAAGCGTTGTTTTGCCGATTTCATTTCTACCTTTATATGTATATGCAACGAGGGCTTCATGCAGTGCAATTTAATTACATTTTATTAGTTGTGTATTTATTAACTTTTGCATACGTGGTGGCCTTTAGTGAACGCCATTGTTTCGTTTTTCGTGTGTTCGCATCACGATCTGGTTCTCTCAGTCGTCGTAAATTAATTACATCAGTCGGACTGATTCGAGATTGTGTCTAGTGTGAATGTTACTCTGTCAAAAAATGTAAAATAGTTTAAAATAGATTTAGAGTTTTTCGTAATATTCAAGTTCTGTATATTGATTGACAGTTTGCCCAGGAAATAGAATTGGTCATGAAAAGATACAAAGTTTACTATTCGATAAACTGTGCACAATATTGATCCATCAAATTTACAGTTAAAAAATACGACCGATAAGATGTTCAAAGTGTTTTTCTACTTCAAGGCAAGCAAGTTTTCTTGTTTGTTACACGTGGTCAAAAAGAACAAAATGTGGGTGGAACTTCAGTCACCATCATAGTTTTTTGTATTGTTATTTCAATGGTCACATCAGTATTGCATCTTGGTTAATTGTAAATTTGCAAACAAAACAAAACAAACAAAACTGAATCGCAGTTGTGCTTATTTCTTTCAGAAATTCGAAGAAAAGTGTCAAGTCGATCACGAATAGTTTTTGAAATTGTTTAAAACGAAAAAAACACACAATGAGAGTCGTAGTACAAAGAATGAAACTTCAAAGTTCTTCAAGTACATACTGGTTAACTTTTCTAACTTCCACACTAAATGTCTTCAATCCACAGTTTACTTAGGTAATGACTCAAAAAGTTAGAGCACCATATATTTTTTGTCCGCAATAGTAAGCAACTGTATCAAAGCGACCCGGTAGTGTATTTCAGTTTTATTAGTGCTTTATCGAGTAGCCACCGTATAAATGTCCCCTTGGGAAGTTGTCCGGCGGACATCTTCGTCGCAATATAAAAATAATCTGCATGCATTTGCATAACAGTACATTACGCACTGGATGTTAGATTAAAGTGACATCGTTTGCTTAGCAAAGCGGGGATAAATTCAACGTTCCTAACATTCACTAATTACTGGATGATTTTCTCTCTTAAAATTAACCTCTCAACTAATGTTTCGCTTGTGTACTGTTAAATCACGTTTTGAATTACGCAAAGTTGCAACCGTTACGTTAACGCCTTGTTGTAATAATTATTATTCTTTGACGGTGGTTAGAAACAATTAGACGTTTCTATCTCTCGCCGGTGGACGGAAATCGGTCGCCTATAATTGTTTATAGAATCCAGGTTAATCTTATTGTTTGTGTTGTACTGTACAGTAACTGTACGACTAGATACAGCTGCAGTGTGCACTGCTGTTTTGACGTGATAATTACTCTAGCAATATACTAGCGAAGCCTTTTTTGAATCGCGGCCGGTTTGTACGACTTTTGGGCATAACACGATGTATGTGTGTGTTCACGCTGTTCATGACCGTACATACATGTAAGACGGTCATACAACACAGTTGTGTGTACGTCTTGAACTTGTACGACTAGTTGGACCTTCAATGTATAAGCGGATGTAACGCGGCCGACTCGGGTCTTTTGGTGTTTCTCGTGCGCGTGCGTTTTTTCTGAATTGTTTTTACATTGTTTTCGCTTTCTACAATTATAAGCATAATATATCTAATAGTATTGTGTACTAATATATCAAGCGTTACATGGCGCATCGCATTCTGTTATAGTAATGATCTAGTCTCGTAGAGAACTCAATATCAACTGATCTAATTTTCAACAGCTCTTTGTTTCTTTTCCCTCCAGAATTCCAGAGTCCAGTTCATGCGTTTGGGGTTCTAGGTATAACCCGTAACAGTCACAGAGCAAATCTATAAACTATGTGAGTTTTAAAAAGAAAGGAAATGTTCATTTATTCTATATAATTGTATAGTGAATCTTGTTGTGTGTTCTGGCTTCAGATTTGAAAGCTTTCACTAGGTGATCAGTAAAGGAAGTCAGTATACAGGCCTTGTGCATTTGTTCATATCACAAAACGTATACCATTAAAATTCAACTTGTATTAAATATGTGGCGCATTAAATTAGATGATATAATTACTGTGACTAGTAATTAGTAATTTAAGATAACAATTTTTGGTGGTCTGTAGATGTTAGCTTCCATAGCAGAAGATAAATTTGCCCTTAAAATTAACGTAAGTGTAGAAATATTTGAAACGAGTCATATTATGTCTAATGATAAGGAAGTTTACGAGATTTCTAACATTGATTAAAGCGCTCGGAATTTTTTCCCAGCAAGCTATCCTTATAATCTTATAGAAATTGCCAAACATAGAATCTCGAGAAAAGCTGCTGTTTGAAGTAACGCTTCGTAATATTATTGTGGAATACAAGTCCGCAACGATATTCATCATTAATATTAATTTATTGTGCAATGTGTCATTACTCTTTATAATGTTATAATATTTTGTTTATTCACTGATTCTACCCTGTTCCTAGTAATGGGTAACGACTGCTCGGCTATTTGTAATAAATAATGTTAAAATGAGTGTTAGTTTATGTGTTATTGTTTGGGTTGAATACGCTTTGTAAGAGGGCAACGACACGTAATGGTACGTGATAATGCCAATTTATGGCTTGGTGATTGTTGCAGAGATTTTCCTACACCCCCTTGGGGTTTCGCTTTAGTTAAATCTCGACAACCCCACGGTTAAGTTTTCACTAACCCCCCCCCCCGCCGCACCCCACTCAGGACGATAAGCTTTTTAACAAATTTATATTGCAATCCAAGGAAGCGGCATGATCTTTTTGACTCTCTTCGTTTGAATTTTCTGACAATTTATTTTTATTTTTATTTATTTATTTATCTAATCTTCATATTTATGCGCAAACATTACCATTTGTATCATCTACCTCAACAAGCCCATCATGTTTAGCATGCTATTCAAAAAGACTCAACTTTTGAGAACTAAAACTAATAACTTTTAAATGTGCGATGGGTAGGAGCAATCTTTTATATAGCCTTATAGTATAGCCTTTTATGCAGCAAAACTTGCTCACTAAAGAAAGCAGAAAAATATCTGATATTGGCCGTTAAGATATGCAATCGGAATTTAAACTAACTTGAACGGAGAAAGTCACGAATATAGAAGCGAGAAAGAGAGTCAACATCAAAGAGGATCTGGTAGTGGCTGAAATAAAAAGAAACCTGACACTTGATGAACAAATTTGAAGACTGGATGACAAGAAAATAAGATAAGTAATGATGACATTAAACAAAAGAGTGCCAACCTTGCACAGTATACGAATGAACGGTTATGACGTACGCATGGCCAAGGCCACGGCCGTATTTAATGGAAGGGGAGGGGGGGGCGTTGAATCCGAAGCTGTCTCAAATGAAATCTTAGCTACGGGCCTGGTCAAGGCTTGCGCCAGCTTGGTTTGAATCTGATCACTATGCATAATTGCTTCTTATTAAATGAAATACTTCTATATCGATGTCAGCATCTATATACTGTATGTACATTGGCATTGAATTAGTTACCGCTTTAGAGACAAGCAATAAATATCATGAGAAAACTGCAATTAGATCTGAATTTTTATGGTCAAAATCTGCAATTAAATCTGAGAATAAAATGAATGATACAAATTATCATCAAGCTGTACATGAATATTGTAACTACAGTATCTACGTCATAATCTCACTACAATCCTACAAACTTAATACTAGCACATTTCAGTAAATGTTCTGAACAGTCTTCAGCCAGAACTCCTCACTTCTACTTCTACATTCTCTATTCCGCGCATGCACAGATGTCATAATGTTCAAAGCTACTAATATTGAAGCAAGGCGTTTTAAACCATTGAGGCAATTCAGTGTCTGATAATTACAAAATAGTTAGGTTAATAACGTCATCAGCGGGTCCTAAAAATAGATTGGTCAATTACGTCATCATGAGCATGGTGCCTTTCTGACGTCACTTCATCCATCAGCGCCTGGCGTGCAACTGTACAGATTTGTAATGAATTCGATTCTAGGCTCTTGTTGTAACCTCCATCATCCGAGACTTTCTTGGTAACAGACAAGCTAATTCAGAATTATATCAAATTAAAGTTTGAGTTGTGTGGTCTTGGTCGGTCTGCAAAGTAAAATGTATGTTCAGAAAGCTATAGAGCCTTTTCATCCCAGAGCGCAGCCAGTCTTTGTGCCCAGTTCTTGACAATACCGTTTCTCTCATCGTCGCCCAGACCAGAGTCGAAAAGTATGAGCGGCTGCAGAACATCCAAACCCAGGAAGCGCAAAACTTCCATCTGTTTCAGATACAAACATTTAAAATTTGTTAGTTACGCAATCAAAAACAAATTAAATTAATCATATCAGCTTCATTTAATTATTAATGTAGTTTTAAAGTCCCGTTTTTACTTTATTTGACAGCTTGAGAAATTACCATCAGAATAGGTAAGTACAGCAAAGTGGAATTAATTCAATTCAATCCATAATGTCGTATAGTCAAACTATGCGAAAACCATCAGAGTTGTTAGTTGAAATCTGATCATAATTTTGATCGACTTGAATGATATGACAATTAAAGGCTTTGCTTGCTCAGCTCAAATATCAATCATATTATTTTGACACACTGAAATTGTTGGCTGTGTCTCTCTGTCTCTCTTTGTGTCTCTTTGTGTCTCTCTTTGTCTCTTTATACCACTCTGTGTCTTTGTGTCTCTCTGTGTCTCTCTATATTTCTCTGTGTCTCTGTGTCTCTTTGTGTCTCTCTGTGTCTCTCTGTGTCTCTCTATAATTCTCTGTGTCTCTGTCTCCCTTTGTGTCTCTCTGTGTCTCTCTGTGTCTCTCTGAGTCTCTCTATACCTCTCTGTGTCTCTGTGTCTCTTTGTGTCTCTCTGTGTCTCTCTATCTAACTGTTCCATGGCAAATCTAATAAGTCACTACTACATGCTGAATTCGTCCAATACGGCAAGATTATTCAAATGTACTCAATCGTTATATTTCTTTTAACTACAACTTGAAAGTACGAACCTGCAGTGATGAAAGAACGGAAGATATGTCGTTCTTATCTCTTCCCTCCCCGCTCTCTGTGTCAGTAGTCACTAACAACACCGTCCTTTTCCCCTGAACGAACAAAGAAACAAGTGTTCTGATTGCTGCACCCCCTCTCAAACTTCTGGTATTTTAATAATTTACATGTAATTATTGTGCAATATAAAATTAGATTTTTTTAAAAAATTAATTTAACGATGGAGATGCGAATTCCGAAATCAAAATTTATGAATGTCCCTTTTCACACAATTGATCTAACTTTTAATTCTAAACGTGAGACGTTTCGGCAATAACTTTAACGTTTCGGCAATAAACCACTATGAGATTAGCCAATATCGTCTTCCTAGTTCAATATGAAGTAAGCATTAGTATTACTTTAACCCTAGACGTACCGGGTGGGGGGAAAAAGTCCCCCCACTCGTTACATTTCGTCGAAAATTTTCAGGAACAGCTTAAAAATTCGTGGCCTTCCATGTAATTGCCGCTTTATGAGTCCACTACAAGATAAAACTATCAACACAGCTGCTGCTGCCTGCTTAGCCCGCAGCCGCTGCGGGAGAGATGACTTTGACGGGGTATTGACCAGTCTCCGTTAGCTAGTGCGCATGACTTACATAGCGTGTTGCAGTATTATGAAATACTATACGTATTACTGAAAAAATTTCTGACAAATCTTGTTACAGTTCTTTGTAAAAAATAAAACTTTTCTGTATTCATTTGTCATATGTTATACAGTATCCATTACAATTATAACAAATTTTACTCCGCATAGATTACAGAGTGACTTGCTGGGGGTACCAAAGTCCCCCCACCATAGAGTAAGTGTTACGAAAATATGCCGGTACATCTAGGGTTAACGTTTCGGCAATAAACCACTATGAGATTACCGTAAAGTGGGGCTACTTTGAACTGTTGGGCAACATTGAACAAAAAAGTCTGAAAACTTTTTCAAGGTTCCTGTGGTGTTCTGATTCATTTCTAATGACTGAAATAAATATTGCAGCTTAGATGCATACAAACTTGTTTTAAAAAAGAGGAAGATGAAGAAAATAAATTAGAGATCAATTTGTAAAAAATATAGGGCGTTTTCAGTATCTTTACGAAAAAAATTCCTGTGAAAACTTTCTATTATTACTTCATGACATTTTTATGGAATTTCTTTGTATTTTGTCAAGAACTTTAAAAAATATATCTGTCATCGTAAATAACTAGTTTTTGAGCAATTCTGGCGATAAATATATTCGACAAGTCCGTTTTTTTCGACCGCAGGTGTATTTTGACCAAAAGTAGGGGCAACTTTGAACTGTTCAAAGCTATGTAAATCAGTATGATACGGTATTATATACAAAGGGACAAAGTGTAAATGTCTTGTGAGTTTGTTATCGACGATTAGAGGTGCCAATAATTTCAAAATTTGATGACAGTGTGCATTATGTTTTAAGTTTTGACTAATTAGTCGAAACTAATTAATTTGCGTTGTGAAAACTTTAGCATTTTGACAGTTTCTTAAGTTATGTATACCGGTACCATATGGTACAGTTCTGACAAAGTGTAAATGTCCATTTAGTTCATTATTCATGATCAGAGTTGTTAGGGCATGAAGTCCATGCCTTGGATTTGGACTAATTTTTGTCGTGAAATATTTGCGTTTTGGCTGTGGTTTATGTTACATGTCGGATACTGTAACAACTCTATTATGTACAATTGAGATCACTATAATGCTTCATAACATCATTAGTAGTTGTTTTAAACCCTAAAGTGTTTAATCTAACCTCGATTGGGGTTAAACATTGAAACTACATCGGATTCAGAGTTCGTTCAAAGTAGCCCCGTAGTATGGGTAACATTGAACACACCAATTTGTTCAAAAAATTTCATCACATTTTTAGGGAAAAGTAACCTCTCCAGAAACGTATTGGTGCAGCTCCTATATGGAACAACATGGATGATCTACACATTGAAGCACATTTCTGTAACACATAAATAAAGAAAATGTTCAATATAGTCCGACTTTTCGGTAGTTAAATTAATAATTGTTTAAAATATTGTTTGAGTGCTTGTTGGACCAATTTATGTTATTTAGGGATTGCATGATGGTTAGAGGTGCATAATAATATTTGTTTTGTGATGTGAGTGTTGGCACTATTAGTAATACTGTAATGTAATTTACTTTGTGCTAAATTGTATTTTTTCAATGTAGTTATTATTTTTTATTATAGGGTGTTACTCTGTTCTCTAGATTAATAACATGTTCTCCTCTGTAGCTTATTACTCTGTATTATACTGTTACTTATTACGCTGTATTGTACTGTAGCCAATAACTGTACTGTAGCTGATTACTGTAGAGTAGCTGATTACTGTGCTGTATCTGATTACTCTGTGCTGTAGCCTATAACTGTACTCCAGCTGATTACTGTAGCTGCAATTCTCTACTTTGAACTATTCTATACTGAAGCTTATAACTTACTGTGGCCTATTCCTCTGTACTGTAGCATTACTTTGTACACTGTATTGTAGCCTATTATTTTGTACTCTATACTGTATCTTATTATTTTGTTCTTTGTACTCATTCTTGTACTCTGTACTGTACCTTATGACTTTGTGCTATACTGTAGCTTACTATTTTGTACTTTGTTCTGTAGTTCATTATTTTGTACTTTATACTGTAGCTTATTATTTTGTACTCCATACTGAATCTTTTTTTATACTCTATACTCTGAGCTAATTATTTTGTAGTCTGTACTGTACCTCATTCTTGTACTCTGTACTGTAGCGTATCGCTTTGTAGATTATCACTTTGTACTCTGTACTGTATCGTTTTACTGTACTGTATCGTATTACTGTGCTGTATTGTATTACTCTACTGTATCGTATTACTGTACTGTATCGTATTACTGTACTGTAGCCTATAACTGTACTCCAGCTGATTACTGTAGCTGTAAATCTATACTTTTAACTATTCTCTACTGAAGCTGTTATCTTACTGTGGCTTATTCCTCTGTAGTGTTGCTGATTACTTTGTACTTTTTACTGTAGCTTATTACTTTGTACTCTACTATAGCTTATTATTTTGTACTGGGTACTGTAGCTTATTACTTTGCACTCTGTACTGTATCTTATTATTTTGTACTCTGTGCTGTAGCTGATTACTTGTACTTTGTACTGTATCTTATTATTTTGTACTCTGTACTGTATCTTTATTTTGTACTCTGTACTGTATCTCATTATTTTGTACTCTGTGTTGTAGCTTATTACTTTGTACTCTGTACTATATCCTATTACTGTAGCGTAGTTGATTCTATACTAGCTGATTACTGTACTGCAGTTGTAATTCTCTAATTTGAACTATTCTGTACTGAGGTTTTGAACTTACTGTAGCCTATTACTCTGTAGTGTAGCTATTACTCTATACTGTACCTTATGACTTTATACTCTGTACTAGCTTATTACTTTGTACTCTGTACTGTACTTTATTATTTTGTACTCTGTACTGTAGCTTAATACTTGTATTCTATGCTGTAGCTTAGTATTTTGTACTCTACGGTAGCTTACTATTTTGTACCCAGTACTATAACTTATTACTTTGTAATCTATACTGAAGCTTTTTATTTTGTATACTGTACTGTGAGCTTATCATTTTGTACTCTGTACTGTAGCTTTTTTATACTCTGTACTGTAGCTTATTATTTTGTACTGTAGCTAATTCTTGTATTCTGTACTGTAGCTTAGTACTTTGCACTCTACTGTAGCTGATCACTTTGAACTCTGTACTGTATCGTATTACTGTACTGTATCGTATTACTGTACTGTATCGTATTGCTGTACTGTATCGTATTACTGTACTGTATCGTATTACTGTACTGTAGCCCATAACTGTACTCCAGCTGATTACTGTAGCCGGAATTCTCTACTTTGAACTATTCTATACTGAATCTGTTATCTTACTGTGGCCTATTCCTCTGTACTGTAGCTTATTACTTTGTACTCTGTACTGTAGCTTATTATTTTGTACTCTGTGTTGTAGCTTATTACTTTGTAATCTGTACTATATCGTATTATTGTAGCGTAGTTGATTCTATACTGTGTCGTTTTTACTGTACTGTAGCTGTAATTCTCTACTTTGAACTATTCACTATTGAGGTTTTGAACGTACTGTAGCCTATTGTTCTGTACTGTAGCCTATTACTCTATATTGTACCTTATGACCTTGTACTCTGTACTAGCTTATTAGTTTGTACTCTGTACTGTAGCTTATTACTTTTTACTCTGTACTGTAGCTTATTATTTTGTACTCTGTACTGTAGCTTATTATATTACTTTGTACTCTGCATTGTAGCTTATTACTTTGTACTTTATACTGTAACTTGTTTTGTACACTATGCTGTAGCTTATTATGTTTAACTCTGTACTCTGTACTACTTGTACTTTGTACGGTAGCTTATAACTTTTTACTCTACAGTTGCTTATTACCTTGTACTCTGTACTATTACTTATTATTTTGTACTTGTATTGAACCTTATTACTTTGTAGCTATACTGTAGCGTATTATTCTGTACTCTATACCGTAACTGATTCCTTGTACTCTGTACTGCAGTTATTACTAGTCTTGTGCTCTTTGCTCTAGCTTACTATTTTGTACTTTGTACTGTAACTTATTACTTTGTACTCTACTTTAACTTATTACTTTGTACTCTACTATAGCTGATTATTTTGTACTCTGTACAGTATCTTTTTATTTTTGTACTTTGTACTGTAGCTCATTCTTGTACTTTGTACTGTAGCTTATTACTTTGTGCTCTACATTAGCTTATCACTTTGTACTGTAGTTTATTACTTTGTACTATATACTGTATCGTATTACTGTACTGTATCGTTTATACTGTACTCTAGCTGTAATTCTCTACTTTGAACTATTCTCTACTGAAGCCTTTAACTTACTGTAGCCTATTCCTCTGTACTGTACTTTACTGCAGCTTATTACTTTGTACTCTGTACTATAACAGTATTTTGCACAGTAACATTACTTTATACTGTGTACTGCAGCGTATCACATTGTACTCTGTACTGTCGCTTATTACGTTGTACTATGTACAATATCGTATTACTGTGCCCTAGTTGATTCTATACTGTAGCTGTTTACTGTGCTGTAGCTGTAATTCTCTACTTTGAACTATTGTCTACTGAGGCATTTAACTTACTGTAGCCTATTACTCTGTACTGTAGCTATTACTCTATGCTGTACCTTATTACCTTGTACTCTGTACTAGCTTATTACCTTGTACTCTGTACTAGCTTATTACTTTGTACTCTGTACTGTAGATTATTACTTGTACTCTACTGTATCGTTTTACTGTACTGTATCGTATTATTGTACTGTATTGTATTACTCTACTGTATTGTATTACTGTACTGTATCGTATTACTGTACTGTATCGTATTACTGTACTGTATCGTATTATTGTACTGTAGCCCATAACTGTACTCCAGCTGATTACTGTAGCTGGAATTCTCTACTTTGAACTATTCTATACTGAATCTGTTATCTTACTGTGGCCTATTCCTAAGTACTGTAGCTTATTATTTTGTAATCTGTACTGTAGCCTGTTATTTTGTACTTTGTGTTGTAGCTTATTACTTTGTACTCTGTACTATATCGTATTATTGTAGCGTAGTTGATTCTATACTAGCTGATTACTGTACTGTAGCCTGTTATTTTGTACTCTGTACTGTAGCTTATTACTTTGTAGTCTGTACTATATCGTATTACTGTAGCGTAGTTAATTCTATACTGTAGCTGATTAATGTACTGTACCTGTAATTCTCTACTTTGAACTATTCTCTACTGAGGTTTTGAACTTACTGTAGCCTATTGCTCTGTATTGTAGCCTATTGCTCTAGATTGTACCTTTTGACCTTGTACTCTGTACTAGCTTATTACTTTGTACTCTGTACTGTAGCTTATAACTTTGAACTCTGTACTGTAGCTTGTTACTTGTACTCTGTACTGTAGCCTATCACTTTGCACTCTACTGTAGCTTATCACTTTGTACTCTGTACTGTATTGTATTACTGTACTTTATCGTATTACTGTACTGTATCGTATTACTGTACTGTATCTTATTACTGCACTGTATCGTATTACTATACTGTATTGTATTGCTGTACTGTATCGTATTACTGTACTGTAGCCTATAACTGTACTCCAGCTGATTACTGTAGCCGGAATTCTCTACTTTGAACTATTCTATACTGAATCTGTTATCTTACTGTGGCCTATTCCTCTGTACTGTAGCTGATAACTTTGTACTCTCTGTTGCAGCGTATTACCTTGTACTCCGTGCTGTAGCTTATTACTTTGTACTCTGTACTATATCACATTACTGTAGCGTAGTTGATTCTATACTGTAGCTGATCACTGTACTGTTACAGTAGCTGTAATTCTCTACTTTGAACTATTATCTACTGAGGTTTGGAACTTATTGTAGCCTATTGCTCTGTGCTGTAGACTATTACTCTATAGGGTGATTCCATGTCAATTCAACCAACGTGATTGACATGACCGACTCGGATTTTCATGAAATTTGCTACGTTGAGAGTATTTCAGAAGAAAAGCAAAAATCCAAATTTTTAAATTTTTGGGTCAAGTACTTTTCGAGATACGGGTCGGCAAACTTTGTCCCGACCCGCTCGACCTTGGAACATTTGAACGCCTGTATATCTCAGCTTCTATGCAAGCTATGAAGTTGATCTTGGTGACATCTTTTAGCTTTTTGAAAGCTCTATTCAGAAAACTGCATATTTACTGTATGAAGTTACAACATGTATCAAGGTCATATTTTAATTGAGTGTTTTGACCTTGACCTTGACTTCAACTCCACTTTTTAAAAATCTGAAAAAATTGCATTTGTTGACAGCAGTGTTCTGGACAATCCCTGAAAAAATTAGAGTGGGATCTCTGATATTTTTTTACTACAGAACCTTAACCGAGTTAAAATCTCCAACCACAGTTGTGCTATATGATTTTTATTTGACACATTAAATGCATTATGTAATTAAAGTTAAAAACACCTCCATCTGAAACTCATGCATATTTTCGTAGTCAAAGTTCTGTAGTGAAAAAAACTATAAGAGATCCCACTCTGATTTTTTTCTGGGAATTTCCATAAAACTGCTGCCAACAAATATAATTTTTTCAGGTTTTTAAAAAGTGGAGTTGAGGTCAAGGTCAAAGCACTCATTTTTCAAATATGATCTTGATGTTTTAACTCCAAAGGGTAGATGTGCACTTTTCCTGATAGAACTTTCAAAAATCTAAAAGATGACACAAAGATCAACTTCCTAGCTTGCATAGAAGCTGAGATACAGGCGTTCAAAGGTTCAAGGTCGAGCGGGTCGGGTCAAAG
>JAQFYQ010000138.1:0-21418 GCA_034694885.1 Buchholzia appendiculata | reverse complement strand
AGAGAGAGAGAGAGAGAGAGAGAGAGAGAGAGAGTAAAAGTTAAACAGTGATTAGTAGAGAGAGGGAAACAAATATAAATAAATAGATAGATAGATATGCAACGAGAGAGAGGGAGAGAAATAAAAAGAGAGAATAAGAGAGAGAGAGAGAGAAATTTTGGAGACAAAATAAAACCTCATCATATTTTAAACCCTAGAAAAAATGACATGGTCTTGTCCTTAAAAAAGCCATGCCTTTCCCTGGCCTTGAAAACAATGCCTTGCCTTGCTTTGGAAAGATTACTTGCTTGAGACATGCCTTGCCTTCAGAAAGGTCAAAAATGGCTTACCTTGTCAAGGCATTTTCACTATTGCCTTGGAAAATATCTTCACTCCATCACCGATTGTGTAACTATGCTATCAGTACAATATTATATATAAAAAATGAAATCATGGGTGTTTAAGCTCTGAAAGTATTTAAACATTTTATTTATGACGTTCTTATGGTCAGTAACCTTCATAACTACACAGTCGGAGGAAGCCTGGTTAGATTTTCCAGCAATGCCTGGTTGGTCTCGCGTTCAGCGGTTACTGAGAGCAAGCTCCAACTATGCCAGCAAGTCCACAACCCTCGGCAGATTTTTTCATAGGTCCGTTGTTTTTAAGTTTGTAATGATGTTTGACAATTTTTACATATATTGATAATATAATTATTCTCAAGATTTTAATGTTTACATCAACTCAACATAATGGTGTCACCTTTTAATAGTAACCAATCATCATGATAGCAAACAGGCATGATAAATTGCATCATCTCATCACTGTATAATCGTAATAGACGTTCCATACGGAGATATCAATGATACAGTACATTACTGTCTGATATCGAGAAACAAGTCGCACCAGAGGAATTGATAAAACTCTAAATCTACAATCGGTCAGTCTCATGCTTGATCCAGTATCACAGCGTAACCAAATCACTCAAGCTTTGCACAGCTCAAATCTTATCATTAGTCCTACACAACGCTGCAACACAAGGCTGCAACACACGGCTGCAACACACGGCTGCAACACACGGCTGCAACACACGGCTGCAACACAAGGCTTTTTTACACGCACAAAGGATGCAAACTGGGAGTTCAGGTGAGAGGCACTACAATGTCAAAACATCCGGTTCCTTCCTCTATCACGCGTCCAGTAACAATGCGAGACGAGGGAGAGCTGAGCGAGTCTATTGCTCCTGCAAGCACACAAGACAGAATAGTGAATTAATATTATCAGCTTAAACTAGCGAGTAATAATTAATAATTAATAATAATAAATAGTAATTGAATTCACATTTTATTTTCTACGAAAAAAACAAACTTCGACAAAGCCTACTCAAGCAATTGCAATCGTTCAAGAATCAATCAAGGATTGGACAACAGAACTAAACAACTAATCGTTCAGCATGAACAATCACTCATTTTGTATTATGTTAAAATTGTATAAATTTGCACCATAGCGAAATAGCAAATAAAAATATCATGGTCCCTTTAAATATATTTTACACTTATGTGTGAATTAAGTGTCAAATTTCTTAAGCGTTAATGTTGCGGAATTGCCCCCCTCAAACTTTTTCTGTGCGGCCTTCCTGTCAGACCACCCAGCGAGGCCACCTATTCTGAGAAACGCCGCTGCACGTACGGCGCCGCGAATGCATTGAACGAATAGGCCTAAGTAAATACCTATATGGAAAACCTCTATACCCACACACGAATGCATTACGAGATAGGGCTGCCGCAGGTATAAAAGGCAGCACGCTCAATGGAGTTTTTCTCATTCTGACTCTGGCGCTCGACGACGACACTTGGTAGGAAACTCTCTCAGGTCCGACAGCTTTAGTCCGACAGGTCCGACAGCTTTAGTCCGACAGGTCCGACAGCTTTAGTTCCGACAGGTCCGACAGGTCCGACAGCTTTCCAACGACTCTTAGTTCCGACAGGTCCGACAGCTTTATTATCTCCCCCCGTTCCAACAGTTCCGACAGGTCCGACAGCTTTAGTCCGACAGGTCCGACAGCTTTAGTTCCGACAGGTCCGACAACTTTAGTCCGACAGGTCCGACAGGTCCGACAGCTTTATTATCTCCCCCCCGTTCCAACAGTTCCGACAGGTCCGACAGCTTTTCCACCTCACCTAGCCCCGACAAGACTGTCAGTTTCATGACACCCTAGTCTAATCCAATATCATCATCATCATCATCATGGTT
Organism: Buchholzia appendiculata; assembly: GCA_034694885.1. Taxonomy (NCBI): domain Eukaryota; kingdom Metazoa; phylum Annelida; class Clitellata; order Enchytraeida; family Enchytraeidae; genus Buchholzia; species Buchholzia appendiculata. The sequence goes on along the minus strand of JAQFYQ010000138.1, from coordinate 19,189 downwards.
ATCTAAGTCTTGTGTCGCCGTAGAATGATTTATCCAACCCCTACATTGCGTGTTTTAGCATTGATAGTAGTCAATTGATTGATTGTGATAGCAGAGTCCAAGAACTATTCCAAATTGGGGTACCTTTTATCTTTATTTGTTGGGCTGAAGGGATTACTCATAACCCCTTTTTCGTCCAGCTGGTGGCAGCTACCTTATTCTTTTGTTTCTACCCCGTTTTTGAGAATAACATATGGACACTCCCGATGAAAGTCGCCATGCCGACTGGCATGCCCACGCTAGATTCAATCGGTCGCAACCGGATGACGACGCTGATAGTCTCAGGTTGATCGTAGGCCCGAGCTACCATTACCGATCCGATCAGAGACGTCAGCAGCCGGACGCGACACAATAAATACCTAGAAATGTAACAGGAAGAAAATTAGATTACCGAGAATGAAATAAATAAGACAACACTGCAGAACTGCTTGTATAACGTGATTATTATTATTAGGATCATGATTATTATTATCAATACAAGAAAAACACGATTCAACAGAATACAATATGTTAATATAATTAATATTAGTATTTAACTGAACGTCAACAATGTAATTACGATGTATGTACAAATATGAGAGAGCGAGCGCCAATGTTAATGAACGATGTGAGCGAAGATTAGTTAAAGCTTTTAAAAGAACATGTCATCACAAAAGAAAATCGCAAATCATAAAAAATGCAAAAAATTACACGTACGATTAGAACTCGGACAGGAAAACAATAGTGTTGCGGCACCAATTTAATGAAACTTCACAAACCAGCGACAAAATACACGTAGAAAATATACAAGGATATGTTGCTCTAAAATCTAGATTCTAGACAATACAACGGCGGCAAACTCTTACGTTGATCGCAAGTATTCAAGTATGTACAAACTTTGTAATGCAGCAAACCAATCAATGCCCATTTTATTTATCGAAGTTTCAACACGGCACATTCAGTGATGTTATTCACCGACCAAACAATGTAATAATGCAATAAAGCACACCCATTTATTATGCACACATAATATACATATACAATACATCACATATTTATTTACTTATTAAACATAAATAATTTTGTGTAATTCAAACGATAATATAAATGTACTAGTTGCGCTAATAACTTGTAATTATAACTTTTACCGCTGATATAATTTCATAACTACTAAAATAATTTTTAACACAACTAGATAAATAAAAAACTGATACATTGGTTATAGCTGTACACTAAATAGAACATTTTATACATTTTATAAACAACCTTCTTCTGGCCAACATACCTACTCAGATTACGAAGTTCAATTTAATCAATGATCACAGAGTTTCAGCAATACTGTATACGCTAATTACAAGCAGAATTTCTACATTCAACAGCAGCAGGGTATAACACTATACACAAGCTGTAATCTTCTGACGCATTTACTCTGACGACAAGCAATTCTGTAACTATCATCATCTATCTGCATCGGCTTGCTCTACGGGCACTCACCTCACTTCTCCTATCTACAAACACTGTCATCAATTCAACTAAAACATTTCACACACGAGAATTTAGGCTCCAGTCTAGATGCCTATATTGACTGGATTGATTGCGTCCAGCGCAGTTGCTCAGACAGCTCTCCATTGCCTACTGCAAAAGCGTCAAGCTTCTAAAAATAACTGCATTGCTCATCAACACAGCATTACTCACTTGTTCTACCATGTCTTCTAACAATCACTGCAACACAAAAAATTGTTTTGCAAATCCAAGTTTCACGCAATGACGACAACGCGCAGAATTCTTCAAATAGTTAGACACATATGCAAACATATATACACCACACACGCATATACACACGCACGCACGCGGCGTCGCACGCACGCACGCACGCACGCACGCGGCGTCGCCCGCACGCACGCGGCGTCGCCCGTACAGAAGTTAAAAGACTACAGACACAGGTAGAAAAATCACACCTTGTCGCGAGCCAATATTGCACCAGTTCCACATCTGAACACACTTAGCACATCAATATTTAATCACCCTCCCAGCGGCGGCGAACTTCGAGTCGCTACAATGAATCTGATTTATTACACAAAAAAAAGATACAGTCGCTTGTCGTTAAAACGTTCTAAAATCTAGGCGGGCGGGTGCTGTAATACATGCCTGTCAGCGTTATGGTAAACTGTTGGCAAATCTCGACATTCTCTCTCGCCCACGTGATGACGTCAGCACGAGTTGGGTGATCCGCAGATAGACGGAATCCCCACGAGCTGCTGTTAACAAATATCAGCAAGTTATTCTTGGTGCCAGTTTAAAACCACACCAAATAGCACTGACAAAGCAACTCTGACAATTCTTTAAAAATTTCTGTCAAACGAGTGTATTCAAATATTGAGCTAGTTGTGCTGCAAACCTTTGCAGTTGTAGGACTAAGCACATGGAAGTATCTACAACTTATATACCACTTGCCAAAGCCCATAAACTTCTTCCAAAGGCAGCTTTATAATCGTTCTTCATTTCAGAACTACTTACATTCCTTACTTAAGCCATCAAACAATACGACCTGCTGCTATTTCAGCATTTATCTTACAAAACCAAACAAATAATTTACTTGAATAAAAAACACTCGCGCACTTCACCGAGACTAAGAGTCGCCTCCAGTTCGGGTCGTCTAACTTACAGTAATACTTTGATATGTACAATTCACCTGAACACCAAACACTGAAGATAAACGAACTGTACACAGAAATTCTGATGCTCTTTGCAGTCACGAAAATTCTTCAGGACACCTTTAAAAATATTGATTATATATTATTCCAACAAACATTAATTTATATGTTGTAATGACTTGAGCAACATTAACCAACCGTGATTAACTGCAGATAGCAAAGTTACAGCAAAGCAAACAGCGGCAGGCTCTAGTATTAAAAATCTATCAAAAGATTAGTTGCTAAGCTGTGCATATATACGCTTATGTATAAGACTTTATCAAATTTAATCAACATAACGCTTAAATATTACAACTACCTTAACCTACAATACAGCACATTTATTTCTGTTGAGAAAATCATAAACTAACCTAACCGATGTTAAATTCTACTGATCCTACTCTAACCCACAGTATCAAATTGTAACTCTCTAGGTTAGCACGACATCAAGATGATCTTACTTTCTTCTATCAGTCACACAGAAACACTGCTGCACAGCCTCCTTCACTCCCCCTCCCATCCAACAAGAAAGTACAATTTAAACATCAAAGAAAAGTAAACAAACACATAGCACCGTTGGAGAAATTCAGTGTAAACAAAGCGTCTGGTGAACAGCCAAGATTCTTGTTCATCACATGAAAGTTGAATACAGACAGGAAAGTCTATCCACCTTCCAACTCTTGCATAGGCTGCAGCATATGCATCACAGAATTCTCTTGTAGAAACTATTCCATTCATTTTTCTTTTCTTCAATCACTCCTCATTCAGCTGCTGAAGGTCGAGGTTACAAAAAAACGGCTAATAATTCACAGCATAAGCAGAAAAAGCACAAGAACTGTACAATTACGGTCACCTTTAGCATTACACAGGTTCAGACGCTGCAATAGTTAAAAAATTAGTATATACAATGAAAAGTGCACAGCACATCTCAATAAAAACAGTCTAGAAAGCATTAAAAGTTGAAAATTAGCAAGCAGCACCAATATCGCGTCACAGAAATCAAGCGCACCATACAGATTCACATTTAAGAGCAGTTCATATAATCAACTTAAAGTTTACTTTAGAATCATACTGGCTGTTGGACAGTATACGCATAAAAGCTTGCAATAAATGGCACAGCGAAGCAGCAAAGTACAGGCCTGCCTGGCATAGGCTTTACCATCCTCAGTTCCGATCAAGTGTTTCAAGTTCAACATAACTGCAGTTGGTAAAAAAAGATGCTAGCCGAGTCGAAACAAGCAATTATTAACAGAAGCATCACGCTTTGGCTAGATTACAATAGATGTTAAACACAGCTTTAAAATCATGTCACGTTGCACAAAAATTAACCAGTTTCCATGTATATGTATTTAAGTGAAATTACAACTAGGCATTACTGAAATATTCAACAATATTAGTATGATTTGGGCGTATGTTAATTATGTACAGTGACTATGTACAATGAACACAATAGTTGTAGAAAGTCAGCTTCTTACACTACCGATCATACCAAACAATTTGATTGTTTACAATTACCGATGTCAAGCAAGAACTCCCAAAGCGGATCACACGCACTACGGAGTTAAAAAGTAGTCATAAAATATTAATTTACAGCAACGGTACTAGTTAATCAAATGTAAATATGCAATCGCTTCCTTTGTTCAGCATATTCACAATCGATTTGGCTCATTCAAACATGCTTATTTACAAATAAACAAAATGTAAACAAACAAGGCCGAAGGTTTATGAAGATAAACCGTGCAAGGAACATTGCAATTAAAGGCATTGACCTCGACCTGCAAAAAATAGCTGCACTGTCAATCTTATCACATCTTCACAAAGATACCACGTAATGTTGCAAGGTGATATTCTGCAATAAGATAAACATGATGTAATTCTTAAACCGACTCGACAAATAAATCCAGTATGATTCACATACGCAATTTATTTCATAAATTGCGGTCTTGAATATTACAATAAAAACAGAGTATCATTTGTTAAACAACAACCTATGTCAACAGAAATCTGTGGTTCTTTGCGAGCACAGAAAGCAGTCAACATGTATACATTAAGCGTGGATGTGCAAATAAATGTGTGAACATGATTGGTTGCTGTAACCATCCAATCAGAAAACGACGACCTATAAACTTAGAACCTGAAATTGCTATTAGCAAGAACAAATGATAGATATTTGTAGATATTATAAAATCCTCAACTCAGTTCAATCTTGACTTCGACGCTCACCACAGTTAACTACTGTACAGTAAAGTCAGAGTACAAACCGGTTCAAACCGGTACTCGCTAGATGTCATTACATATAATTATAGCCTGCCATATCACACATATGCAACCATACAAGAAAAGATGTGTTGCAAAATAGGCGAGGCATTATTTAAGTTTCGGGGTATTATTTAAGTTTTGGGCATTATTTAAGTTTTGGGCATCATTGAAGTTTCACCGCAGCACAACCATCAATTATGTACAAGACCAAGTACAAAATTCCATCGATTAAGCAACTGTATTTGTTACTACCTCCAGCTCCAACTGGCAACTTGCAACAGAAAATTCATCATTATTAGCAGCTATCATCAGTAGTAGCATTCACCAATACCATCAGCTAAGCTATCATTAGCAGTAGCATTCATCATTATTGGCAGCTATAAATAGCACCGACGTTCACGGCTAATACTGTAGCCAACACCCACTTTGCTACATTCAATAAGCAAGCGGCTGGCACAACATGGATGTCACACTTTGCTTTGCTGTTAAAATGCTGATTGAAAACTCGCAGGAAACTCGCAAGTGACACTGGCATATGTGTTGTGCAATATATGCACCACGCATTAGATCTTAGTGACATTAGTGACTGCATTATACAGAGTTTTCACGAATACATGACACACATTGCTGGTTATTACAGTTTTAGTGAATGCATTAGCAGAAAAGGCAACGCTCTTCATCAATAGCAGATAACTTTCACAACGAATCGACTCAATTTTCTGCGTTTCTTGCATCACTGTATCGTTTCTTGCATCACTGTAGCGGCTTCGCGTACTGGCTCATAATGGCACATGTGCATGTGCTTGTAATTTTGTACTCGTACGAAACTTCCGTACATTTCTACCAGTACGGAACGGAAGAGTCCACTTCCGTCCAGCTCGCGTAGCTTGCCCACCCCTCCGAGTCCTTCGCATGGAACACTGATCTACCATCCTGTTTCTCCCGACTCTCCTGTGAACACCCAGAGTCTGACCAGTCTGGAGAATTCAGTTCGTAGTTGCTGCCACCGTTGTTATCCCAGTATTCTTTATCAGCAGTCCTATAGCACACCGCAAACTGAACGTTACGTACATAACAACTATTTGTCGCCGACGGAAGGTCAATACGAAAAGAAAAAGTTGCGAACGGAGGAAGGCGGCCTCCAGGCGGATCTTTCGGGGCTACGTAGGTCGCAAAGGCATCCAAACTGGTTTGCCAATGGTTTAACGTGTAGCGAACGAATACTGTTTTCTCGAACGAGCCTTCCTTGACTTTGATTGTGCCGCAGAGAGAGCCGGTTGATTCGACCTGATGAATACTTTCCAGCGAAACAAATTCATCATCAACCTGTAACCAATGAAAAACAATAATACAATACATTTCAAACCTTAGATGTAAATATGAAATTCTACGTGCAATGCTCCACGAATTTGTGGTTCTCAAATTCAGATAGAAATTGATTGTATAAATTTGTGACATTAATTTAATCAATTATTAATTTTCACTGAACTTTCCGTCCTGTCTTACTTCCAGTCCACTTTCACATTACTGGCCTTCTATACACGTACTATATACATCGTCTTGACACTATTGATAAAGAGATGTTTTATTTTAATGTTTGACAGAAGGCAATTTGTGAAGGATGTTCTTCACAGAGGTCTCTATAACTAAAAAGGGCCGTGTTGTTGGGGTTTAAAGATGCTTTTTCATATCGATGATGATTTAGCGTCTTCCCCTCCTCCTTTAGAACCTCTATTTGCAGGCCCCTTCCCAGGCATGGGACTACTATTCATCTCTTTTATGTGCTATCTAGAGTCAAAATTCAGTCTGATTGGGAAACTTTGCACAAAACATTACAGTCGTGTATCAAACAGTACTAAAAACATTTCATCAGCATTAAACGATTGAAGGTGTACTGAAACGCAACTGAAAATGAAGTGAAAGTAAATTACCACAATAATCAACAAAAAAGTCAAACATTCACTTACAGCTTGCTAGTAGGCTACGACAGTCTCGCCGTTTAAAAAAAGAGTCGAGGTATTTAAAGTAAAAATTACAAATATCTATGAAAGATCAATGAACTAAGAAACATCACATACCTTTTTCCGGAAAGCTGCGTAGCTGGCGGCAGGCATTGGGAAGTTTGGTAAAAGAACTGGCGATGCTCTTTTATTAGATGATGTGGACGGACTCTTTGCTGATTCAGGCGAAGCTACTCCGCTTAATCGCAAGGCAATGTCAGGGCAAGACGAGGATGTGCCAAGGGTATGCCGTTGCAGTACGGCAGGATCAACTATGAAGGGCGTATCTGGCGATTCCTCGAAAAGTCGTATCTTGTACAGCTTCCTACCAATATCATCCGCGAAAGAAACTTTCTTTACCCTCGACATTCGGTCTGCGGAGAAGCTCAACTGTGGGGATGATATCGTACGACCTGGCTTGTCGTCCGCTAACGCAGGAATACGCAAGCACGAACGAATGTTGTTCAACTTCTTTACCTCGGACACGACGACGCTCGCGGCGTAACCATTTTTACGCAACCGCTGGCTTGGCGAGGCTTCACGTTTCTGTGCCACCCAGTCGATGTCATCGACTCCTGCCGACCAAGCCTTGCCACTGCCGTTCAGGTCGAACACGTTTGACACGTCCCAACATCCGCCTACAAGCTTCCGCTGGTTTCCATTACAGTCACCGTCACCGTTTGACTGCCGACCGACTGCATAACTGAACGCGAAGTTGACTGGAGGACTCGCGGCCAGAAGATAAGCACCGAAGTCCAAGTTCGAAGAGTTGGACGCTCCCCGGTGCGACGCCCCGCAAGTCGCTCGACTGCCGCTCGAACCGATCGGGATAGGCATGGTCTGGAGCGCCGCACCAACGGTTGGCATGTCCGTAGCGGGAACGGAACTCGTCGGGGAAGATGAGCGAAGATCCAGACGGTCTTCGGAGAAAGTGACTTGGCTAATGATCCGAGATGTTGGTAGGATTTTAGACAGTTAGGCTTCTGAATCTAGTCACGAATTCCAACCACCAGCCCACTCTCTATAACCTCTAGTCACGTGCTCCAACCACCAGCCCACTCTCTATAACTATCCACATCGAAGTAACCTATCTCTTCAACACAGTCTTCTTTGCTTAGTATTTCTAGCTACAGAATACCCACGCACGATCTGGTATCAAGTTCTTCAGTTAACACAGTAGTCTATCAGAGTGATGTATGACTCTATTGGAAGGTATGAGAGTTTACCGTCACGTAGTCTATGGTGTAGGCTGAAGCAGACTTGCAACACTACAGTGCATGCATGTGTACTACTGTAACACGTTCTACACGCAGACCAGTCCTCCAGCTACTGTATGCCCGCGAGCTTTCTTCCTCTAGCTCTAGAACAGACCGATATGACGCAGCTTTGGCAGCAAATCGATGCGTGTAATTGAGACGTCTTCGATTAAGACCAGGACGAAAAAAGCCGCCGCCACCGCAGAAGATCTACTAGCAAAGAGGTGCTAGCAGAGGCGTCTCGCTGAGCTTCTAGTTGTACCAGAGATATGCTTAATTCTCTTCCGTCAGTGCGTGCTTATGTCACGATCTCACCACACAGGACCACCAGTCTCTTACAAGCTTGTCCCAGATGTCCTAAAAATAACCAAACATAACATGTTATATATAATCAAGCCAGACACAGTTAACATAATACCTGTAACATAATGGGTTTTGTTGTACGAAGAGACTAAATAGTCGAAAGGATATTCATAGCATACATGAATAAAACCACTAATACCTTCGGCTTATAAAAGTAGAGTGCACAAGAATCCGTCTGAAGTCGAGTACTAATCCTAACATCAATGCCGCCATTGAGAGAATGTAAAGTAGGTAAACTTATTCGACAAGACTCCGAGATTCTACTAGAACAGTCAACAGTGCACTTCGGCTACATATAGCGCAGTCTGGTCAATATTTAGACAAGAGTCAAGTGGCCAGTGCTTTAAAGTACGTCTGCCGCTTTCAGGCTTTAGAAAGTTTAACCGCCCCGACTGCCGTATCATTTACAATAATTATTCCATTCGAGGTACTCCCCAACTTAATTCAACTAATCGTAGCCAATGAGAACGCTAGGGTATAACTATTTTTAAACTCTATGATTGGATAAGACCTCGAACACAACAAGCAACGGAATAGGCTGCTCAACCCAGGCTACAGAGTGTCGAATTCAATTACCCTAGAGAGAGCGCCACCTGGGGAGAACCTGATCTCCGCATGGCCTCCATATCATCAAGTCAGTCCAAAGTACATGTCGAGAGTGATAAACAAGCAAAGAAAGGAAGAGAAAGCGTAGCGTAGCAGCAACAGTGAGAGAACAAGCAGCAACAATGAACATACAAGCAAAGCAGGAGTGATCGTACAAATTCGCGTTCATATCTAGTTAAACAAGGGAAATTATTAAATCTAGAACTAGTGTCAACAGAAGCTTCATGGATTGATCGCGAGTACAGCGCGCTGGTTTTCCAGACGTCATACGACGTCAATTTTCCACAGCATAATAATTCCGCGATTGAAATAAAACGGGTTCGCTTCAAACTGATCATGGCCGTCAATAGTGCAATCGAGCATGATACTCGAGCTTTCCATCAAAGCCGTCAATTATAGTGCAATCGCATGATACACCAGCTTTCCATCAAAGCCATCAATTATAGTGCAATCGTATGATACACGAGCTTCCCATCAAAGCCGTCAATTATAGTGCAATCGTATGATACACGAGCTTTCCATCAAAGCCATCAATTATAGTGCAATCGTATGATACACGAGCTTTCCATCAAAATGTTTCTTCTAAATCGAGGGAAATTTTCTTACCTTCTGTTTTCAGTACAGGGTGTTTCCGATTTTTTGCTACAAGGGTTAAATACAGGGCTGCTTATTTACTAACATATGACGGTCTTATATCGCAAGCATATTTACTTATATAGATCAGCGTAGGAAAATTTTGTTCTCATAATAGATTTCGTAATCCAATTTATCCAAATTTTGAAAATATAAATTTCAACCGTTTAACGGCTACTAGTCAATCTCATTCATCATACTGGCCCTAGTGGCTGTAGTAGGCCGTTTCTTCATTCATTTTCTTCTCCGTCCAAAGCTGTCCAGAGCTCAGATCACCCAGGGTTCAGTTTTTAATACACTCATTCGCTTTCTATTGGAATGGATTATTCAGAGTTCCACTTTTTGTTTTTTAGGGGACTTTCAATTTTATGCACTTTATTCTATAATTATGCTCACAGTTTAAACTATCCTACTGCGCTTCTGCTCGCGAGGTAACGAGATCTCACAATGCTGACGTCACAATGCTGACGTCACAATGCTGACGTCACAATGCTGACGTCACAATGCTGACGTCACAATGTTGACGTCACAATGCAAACTCACAGGGTTTGTACTCCTGCACTTCAATTAAGCAAACCTGCAAACAATCTGTACTACTTAAAATTCGTTTGCTAAACTTTTCTAAAGGAAGTTTTCATTTTGTTTAAATAATAAGTGCTAATTAATTATTTATTTATTTATTTATTTATTTATTTGTGAATACTCTTTTATTATACAATAAACAAGCAGTGAAGGAATAGCAACCAACAGACTTTTAAGTCTGGAATAACGAGTCAGTTTAAACAATCGACAATAATCGACAATTAGTTATTTGTTTTTAAAATAATTTTTAAAACTGCTCTTTCATTTCAGCGACGATTTCAACTTTAATTAAAGTTTAGCGTTGATGGCTACTTACTTACAAGTCAATGCCAATTTGCATAAATCCTCTTAAACAATAATTTTAAACATTACTGCCATACAGTAAAATATCCGGATTTGAAAAACAGCCCAACATTCGCTCTCGCTTAAAACGCTTTCAACTTTCAAGTCATAATCAGAGACCGCCTAATTGTTTTCCCCGCATCACGATTTCAAATCATCCGATTCAATTAGTCATTCCCAACACGGCGTACAGGTAAACGTAATCAAGTTCCGTACGATGATTGCCTTTCATTGACAATAAACAAAACGACGAATTGACGACAGCGATATTGATACAGGTAACGTAAACGTTGGCAGCGGATTATAACTAAACCGAATTAAAGTAAATGTAACAACAAAATCCAGTTCCAACCAATAACGGGTTCATTCATTCGACATTTAACGTCACAAACAGCGCATGTATACATAATACATACTGTATATTGCGCAGTTCCGACTATACAATCAACTTCAATGCAAAATATAATACGGCAAGCTGCAAGGCAGTGGACCGTTATGACAGTGCTCAATACACCCCAGTGGGATAATGGAGGGCAAGACAACAAAACGAACATCCGAAGATAAAAGCAACTGGCGCTATTATTGTGGCATATTCTGCGGAGTTGAATAAAAAATCATAGGATGGCCTGAACAGTTTGGCCGCCAACGATCTGACAAAAGTAGGGCTGCACCGGATTCAGTTTTTTCAAATCCGGCCGCAACCGGATTTCACAAATTAAAATCCGGCCGGAACCGGATTCGGCCGGAACCGGATTCGGACTCGAGCCCAATTAAACTTCGTTGTTGCTTGGCCGTAACTGGATGCAAAAAACATATGTAATTGTAAATCCAAATAATTTAACAGCATATTTTTTACGAATTCTATTACATTTACATTTAGTGGTAAACTTGTAATTAATGATAGCTTGTTAGTGTCAGTTAGAAGTAACTTGCAACAGTTGACATATCAAAAAATTCCATACTGCAGCCTCCATTCTTCCAAATCCAAAAAGTCTAGATTAGTTCGGATAACAAAGTACTTAAGTGAAACATGCCAACACTAATAGTTAAACATAACACTAATAGTTATAACAGTTAGTTCAGTTATAATTTATAACATCATTAATCTTTCAAACAGTGCTGACATCTGGTGATTACATTGAAGATGTCTCATAATCTTTTATGTTTCAACAGAAATCCGGTTTAGCCGGATTTCAATTTTCAAATCCGGCCGGCACCGGATTTGGCCGGATTTTCAAAAAATGGCCGGATACCGGATTTGCCGGAACCGGAATCCGGTGCAGCCCTAGACAAAAGTCAAGAGTACCAATGATGACGACAATATTTTTGAAGATTAATATTCAATGGTTACATAACTATGTAGTTATATGACCATAACTACATTATATCTATGTAGTTATATGACCATTGAATATTAATCTTCTACAATATTGTCGTCATCATTGATATTCTAAACAATAGATTAGAATAGGTACAATAAACAATAGATTCGTCTGGGTATTTGCCCAACCTGTAGGTCCTACAGCACGGTTTACAACAATAGAAAGATTAATCTGCGCAATTACGTCATAATCAATCACCAGCCAATCGAATCGTTTCTAACAAATAATAATCAAGTGACCGTTCAGCTGCAAGAGAAGGTCAACGTTATCTACCAGACCCACTTACAATGGAAGCTGTCAACAATCGTCTTAAGAAAAGCAAGCCAAAGTCTAGCCGTGCACAAAACTCGCAATCTCGTATGCGCGCGTGCGAGAGATGAGGCTGTTTGCGCAAAGTGTGTGTGTGTGTATGGACCATGTTATTTGTGTGATCCCAAGCATGCGCTTAGCACGAGCGCAATGGTACAAACGAGGTCTCTTGGTACTTTTTGAACCAAACAACATACTAAATCAATCGGCAACAAATATAAAGAAAGAGAACTACTTCCTCACAGAATAAGACGTTTTGCTTAGAAATTATCAAAATCATCTTTTCTTGGAAGCACAATAAAAACAGCGATGGAAATTTTCCAAGGCATTCTCCTTGGTTAAAACCTACTGTTGACGTCTCAAAAGTTGTGAAATCATCAATATGCGATGTATTTCATTATGTTCATCAAGATCTACCAATCCTAACCACATAATGTGTAATAAGCCTCAACTCTAATGCTAATCAATAGCGTAAATAAAATCCAATCATAACGTCTGTTAACTGATAATCAAAGTACGGGTTGCGATTCCTATTACAGTTTAGGTCAAGGCTAGGGATGAACAAATAGTTAATATCGCATCGTTAAACTAAAGGCTGTGAAACAAAAGGCTTAACGGTACATATTTTTCTAATGCAATGCTAAAGGAATAATAATTGCTTGCCGCTTGAGCGAGAATCAATATCGTTGGTTGCAAATATAAGCATTGGTACAGCAAAGTCAATCGGCTGAACTCCTCGCAACCCCTTGAATCAATCCCTTGTTGATAAACTCTGCTACATCTCCATGACCACACAGCTCACTGTGGACTGCCACATCTCCTTTCCGACGTGGTTAAGGAAAAGTTTGTCAGCACCAAACCGTGTCGTGAAATTATGTCTGACGGCATGGAAACTTGTTGGACATGGATAGGTCTGGATTTGAAGTCCAGTCCAAACAAAGACTACGGTTATGTAAAGTAAAAAAGTAAAAAAAAGGTGGTTTGTCTCCTCCCAACCGGTTTTTTAAGCCGAAGGCCAGCCGGACTCTTTGTCAGGGAGAATGTCGGCAAGTTTCTGAAGCCGATGCTTCACTTCAAGCCGCGGAGCCAAAATGCAATTGCATCCTTGTTGAGGCTTGCCGGGTAGGTGCAATGAGCCTCGGCATGCCGCAGTGAGGTAGGTGAAACGACTGCGGCAAACCCTCTTGATTTTGCATCAGTTGTATTTATACTATTCTGCCTGCTTGACTAAATAGAAGAGGCTCGTTCGTCAGAAAATAAATCAACAGTTGCTATTTCTCCATTGCTCGCCAGAAAAAAATCTGAAAATTTATGATCCGTTGCAAGCCCCTCCCCCCCACCCACCCGCTTACACTCCCTGCTCGTCAGAAAATTTGCTAAGTCATAGTCGTTACCTACGGGAGCCACTCCAGGGCTACGAGCTACCTTTTTTGCTCCGCACAGCGTTTCTCTCGTCAACTGTCAGTTATCCAACCAATTTATGCTCAGAGACTAGCTATTTTGGACGACGGCTCCATCACACAGCACATAAACGCAGACAACTAACTATACGAGCTCTGGGCAATACATAAGTCACATAGACCATAAATAACACACGATTCACACGCGTGCTCCCATAGACATGATAGGACCCCAAAACACATAATTCATCCGGCGAGCCTTCTGGTTTCATCCGCGTCTCGATTGCATCACCTGAACAAAATGGCACACCACAAAAAAATCCTTCGCATCGGAACCAATCGCAATCGTTGTAACGTTGGTCGTTGCACAAGTGAGCTATCTATATTTATAACATGGCGCGAGAGCTGCAGCCAGCCAGGAGGGCAGGAGGACACAGTCTAACGCGAGGGGAGTGAAGAGAGGCTGGAGGACAGTCTAGCACGAGGGGAGAGAAGAGAGGCAGTACTAAGAGCAGACTAGAGAACACGGCAGCCAAGTGCATATAGTCTCATCGTCCGCTATTTGGTTCAGCACGTGCGCCGTGTGAAGTAAAAACAACATATTGATCAGTTAGCCCGACGAGGACCGGACCGGTTCTCCGACAAACACACTTGGTACTCGATAGACACTTGGTAGATAAGTATATCAACACGGACAGCGGCGTAAACACGTGTAATGTGAGCTAGATAATAAATAACTACGTCGTCGTCGTTTATAGATTCTAGACAGTTCGGCTCATGTCTGGCGTCAAGTGAGCGAGCACAATGCGAGTTGAGGTCAAATAGGTCAGCACACAACACGACACAGGTAATGATGACCATTGTCAGCAGAATGCACAGTCAATGCGCTACCTTGTCATAACTGATGTCACGTGATTAACACGCGCCAGACACTTTGTAATCAATCTCAGTTCAAGAAAGCAAGAAGTCAGGATTTCAGCGGTACTGACCTCGGCATTATGCCTTCGTGCCGAGGCATGGTTCATAGAGGTACGGTCCCGGGCATTATGCCTTCGTGCCGAGGCATGGTTCACAGAGAAGTCGGCTGGAGAGGCACTAAGAACAGACAATGGTGTGGATGCCCTTTATTGTTTTTTTGTTGTTTTTATCCTGGCTACGTGCCTGGTTCACGAGCTTAATTCAGGTCTTATTTCTAGACGGCAAACTCAAAAACAACGAGGCAATCTCACCTGGGCAACAGAAAAATCAAATTCAACCCTCCACCCATTGTGCACACTGGTATCTAGTATAGACAGAATGGGCAACCAACGAGAAACAATGCAAAAAGTACTAACTTTTTAATACAAGCAAAACGTACGTGCACGCCCACACGGGTGCAGTGTGACGTAGTGATAACATCTGCGACTCGAACTTCACGATTGGGGTTCAAATAACCATCGAGTCAAAAATCCACCTTGGTACACGACCTCGCTGCACAATAAAAGGGAAAATTCCTAGAAATACGGTATTTTCCCTTGTAGCCTTAAAACAAGTAGCTGTTTAATGTACTTATTAATGTTTATGATCATTGTTCAGGGAGACAAGAGGATTTTAACCCACCATCTATTGGAACTATCTTTTTGACAGATAGAATTAATTAATTCGTTCTGTTCATGTATGTATGTTTCAGCCATGTTACAAATGTATACATATATACATAAATACATACAAGCATTATACCTAGGGTGCTTTAATATTATACATATGTTAATGCATGCATATTTCAGACATTAATGTACCTATCATAGGCGCCTGTCGCCTTGAATCTATATAGCCAATGCATACAACTATTTTTCTCTTCCAAATCTAAGACGTTTTCCCCTCGGAGAAAGTTTTTGCGTTTCAGACAGGGTCTGCTGAGCACGAGTCGTTCTTTAAATAAAAACATCATAAAAGCACAAAAACTGAGCAAATATATTTTATGAGACAACTGTGACTCAAGACTCCATACATAGGTTACTGACATAGCAGGAGACAGCAATCAGCGTTCAAGCCTTTCTTCTACACGATAAATTCTTTCTCTGCCGATAAATTCTTTCTCTGCCGATAAATTCTTTCTCTGCCCAGACAACTGCATAAATTATTCCCTACATGGATGTATCATCATTTTTGTAGCAGAATTTTTTTAAAAATCATACATTGCAGCACCGATTAATTGTCTGTAGACAAAATTGCTGTAATGAATTATGTAGATGTCATTGCAATGAAATAACTAATATTATTACCAGCTGGTAAAAAATGATTCAATTGATATCAATTATTGCTTCATTACTCATTCACTAAATTACATCGATTGCAATTCAAGAACCTTGTGAGGTCCGAGTTATGATACCTTCTCGGCGTTCCTCTATGTGCTCGGCAAGGTGAACAATGAGAAAGTCGGTGCCAGGAATGGCATCCGACTGTAATAGCTTGCTTCACAAAATTGTACAAAAGTGAAAATAAAAGCAAATTGAAGTTGTACACCAATACACACGTGACAGAACAAGCTGTGAAATAAATCGGCTAACATCAAATCAAAAGGCAATGTTCTTGCACACGCCTTTCTAAAGTTGTTGATCAACTAAGAGCGTCATGTTCCACACAGCTCCTTGCGTTAGATGAAAACAACCAAGACAGTTTCCAAGAAATTCATAACTGAGTGATATTCATAATGAATAATTCATATAGTCATCGCATTGTAATATCGCATTGTAATATCGCATTGTAATATCGGTAATTCGAATTGAATGGCCTATCTCGATGGACTGCCCGTAAAGAATTTTGCCAAGTTGTCACGCATGAAAATCTGTCTAACGAACAATTGCATTCATCATTTTGATGATAATGATGATAATGATAAACGAAGACGATGATGAATTGATGACAAATCTTCACAGCTCAGAGCCCGAAGTGTTCTACCTCATCAGCGCTGCTAAAAATAATCATCAGCTAGTCAGGTATAATAATGATGAGGATCAGATCAAGGCTAAGCTTGATTACCTGGTCAGGTTTGAGTTTAAGGTCAAGGTTGAGTTTAGGGTCAAGGTTGAGCTTAGGGTCAAGATTGAGTTTAGAATCAAAGTTTACATTAAACGATTGGATACTATTAACTGTTGGGTTGAAAGCCTATAGGGCTGGTTTAGGGTTCAGATTGGACAATTCAACTGCACACCTGACGGTAGATTTACCGATTCATGAACGCGCAAGTAGAATCAAGTAATCAAGATTCAAAGTTCAAAAGCGCGCGTCTGAGCAAGTTGTCTAGTTCTAAACAAACATATTTCAAAAATCTGAAAGCCACCTTACAACAAAACTAAGTTAGCCGATTGTATATCATAGCATAATTAATTAATAGAGCGCAGCATAATATTCTGCTATGAACTAGTGGAGAGGAAGGTAGATAGCGAGAAGGGGAAAGAGATTGCGAGAGAAAGAGATAAATGGGGAACGAGAAGAGGTAAAAAGAGTGGGAGAGAGTCGTATATGACGCAAATTGTGTCATCATTCGTAACGAGGCTGCAAAAATATGCATCACTAATCCGCATTCCGTTTCTACATCCAACCTACTACAAGCATTGGTTTTCAATTTCTAAACAAAACTACATTACGCGCTGCTGTTGAACGATGTTTAATTAATGTAGCATACCGAGATGAGAAACTAGACAAAACCGGAAATATAGCTCACTACAGGATAGATGGGATAATCAACAGGACATAATCTAACCAGCACAAGTTGAATTGTTCAAATGAACACCTTGGCCAACAAGTTGCTCGCTCATTACTCATTCAGTCTCACTCACTCTGATTAATTTACTCACTCTCATTAATTCACTCGCTCACCCTCGCACGCACAATCTGATAAAGTTTGTCACAAATTGTGCTCTACCTAGCATTGTTAATGTTTACAGTCTGAACCTAGTGACCAACCATTTACAGAACGTTGGGATCAGTCCAGTGACCCAGTATAAAGCAATAATTATCTGGTTATAAGCCCTAAAGACCAGGGGTCAGAATCCTACTCCTGAAGACGATTACAGAGAACAGACAAAAAAAAAGAAACAAGCAATACATTACAAACAACGAACGGCCTTCTAAATCCCCCTCCCCTCACATCCGCTGACTCAAGACCTCATATCACTGACCAACGAGATATTTTCAAGCGAAAATTTATTACAAAAATATCTGCAATCCTTTTGGTATTGGAACTATGGCGATCAAAGTGTTTGTACCGCTTCGACATTGGAAGTTTGCTTGGAGAGACATGGCTTTCTCGACAGTCAATAGTAACGCGCTACGCTAGCTCAATGATGACAATTCTTCGTGCAATTTCCTGAGCCAGAAAATATTATTTGTAATGTAAATATTTGCTATAAAATAACATAAAATATGTCAAGAAAAAAATAAAATCATTTTTTAAAATGTAGTACATCACGTGTCCAGTATTTATGAAGGTGGGTGCGGTTCCGATACCCCCGCCCCAAATTCTGTTCTTACAGAATCTATGATGACCTTTTGGACAAAAATATTGAAAAAGGGTCGCCAAATTTTTGTGGAAGTCAATGCCCCCGGCCCCCCCCCCATCTCATATTAAATCCTGGCTACGACCCTGCATACAGTACATTTATCGAGTAAAAGTAGTATGCATGCATATTATTGTACACATTAACTGTAAGCTTCTTATATTTCATTGCATTTCTTTTATTTATCATATAATTATATTTGTTTCGTCTAACCTTAATATGTTTATTTATTTATTTATTTATTTACATTCAAGTTTGACAATTTGACATACAGTAAAATGTTCCAGAAAATACGCAATGTCAAAACTTAGGACCACCAGGCCGATCAAGCCCTGACGGTGACCCTTTAAACAAACATATGCAATTACCATAAAAACAATAGCATAATGACAATGCTGGTAATAAAATACAACGTATAACGCATATGAATTATTTAACTACTCAAATAAAAACAGTACAAAACCGCATAAAATACAACATAAAACTTACACTGGTTCCAAATCGTCAGTGTTATTAAATTTTAATATTAAGAATTTATTCAAATCACAGCTTAGCAATGCATTCTTAAATGATTTGGCGGAGGGGGAGAGTACAACATGTTCAGGTAAGCAATTCCATGGAATAGTTACCCTAGCGCCAAAGTAGTGTAGCCGAACATTGATTCTACAGTGTTCCGTAGCTAATTTGAGTTGGTGACCTCGTGTCTGCTTGACATTACTCATTAATTTTAATCCATAATTCTCAATAGGGCCTGCTACCTCTCCATTTAGTATTTTATAGCACAGCAGCAAGTCAGCACGGAGTC
>JAQFYQ010000137.1:0-21420 GCA_034694885.1 Buchholzia appendiculata | reverse complement strand
TCTCCCACTCTCCCTTCTTCTACCGCACTTCCCACATTGTACTCTCTCCCACTCTCCCTTCTTCTACCGCACTTCCCACATTGTACTCTCTCCCACTCTCCCTTCTTCTACCGCACTTCCCACATTGTACTCTCTCCCACTCTCCCTTCTTCTACCGCACTTCCCTCATTCTATGCGGTTCCGCCCAGCTCTCCTATATCCGTTTCTGTATCCCGGATTCGTGGGGATAGGGAAAAAGTTTCATTTCTTCACATTTCCAGTCATATTGTCCTCAACGTATTTATGACAGTTATTGAAAAATTGGCTAATTATTTCCTCTGTCGGGAATTCCATTTTCCTCAAACTTTTTATGGAAAACGCACACAAAATGGGGGAGAGGGACATGATATTTTTATATTCGGTTTTAAAACAAAGGTCTTATCGTCCCCAGACTTCACCGGACTTCCAAAGTTGGAAATATGCCCCCCCCCCCCCACTCACCGGATTTACTGATACGGCACTCCTGAACACTGTATCCTCACAATTTCCCCTCCGTCATCACTGAGCGCGCTGGAGTTTATTTTGTGCACAGGAGTAAAACATTGACAGCTTTTCAATTATATCCAGGAAGAGCACGTCCAAGCTGTCACGGTCACTGCTATGATAGGCTACATCGACCTGCTTTCATCACGTACACTACCCCCCGGTACTGCACACGATGTCTGCATTTCTCTGCAGCACAGGTGCATGTGCAGCACAGGTGCATGAGCTGCACAGGTGTGTGCTTGTGCTGCACAGGTGCATGCGCCTGTGCCAGTGTGTGTTGTGTATGGTCAGCAGCTCTGCTTTGTTTCTCGCTCTCTTACAGAATAGAGCTCAATAAAAGCTCGTGTTATTTGTTTTTGCAATATTTATTGAATGCTGCCAGTAGGATGCACCTGCTTTAATTATCGTGTTTTACGGCAGGTATCGTCTGCCAACTGATCCAAACCTCAGCATGAAGACGCCAATAAAAGCCATTAGCTAAAATTTCAGACACTAATAAGTCAACAATTAAAAATTAACTTGATTGGTTGCTCGGAATTCACTATTAAAATCTCTTAATAAATAAGTGACCTTCAAGTCACGTGTCTGACCTTCAAGTCACGTGTCTGACCTTCAAGTCACGTGTCTGACCTTCAAGTCACGTGTTCGGTCTCCAGTTGCACAAGGTCAAACAGTCGCGACTCGGTGTCTATGAACCTTGACCTGTGACCCTTCACGATCATCATGGTCTTGTTCCTAAATCTCATTCTTCACGCTGTCATCTACTCTAACTGACCTAAGTTTTGTTCCGTTTATTCTAATTTAGTTGCTTTGTACAATGTCATGTTCAATTTAATTTTGAACTCATGCAATTGAATCTCACTTAAACGCATGCGATTGAATAAGTATGAAAATACTAAATGTTGCGCCAGTCGATGAAACATTACATTAACTACATGTTCCTTCTTGTGCTCATGAAGAACATTAACTCTTATTCTATTAGTCATTTGTAATGTGATGCGTGTGATTTGTGCCTTGTATTGACGTTTAGTTGTTCTATGTTTTTCTTAAAGTGGGTTAAATGTTGCCAGAATATTTTCCTCCATTACTAGCTTGTAATTATTGTAAAGTACGCTCGCATTGCAAAAGCTTGCAGAGCATACAGTATAACTTAATATGGTGATTCATTGTATTAGTTCACCTCTTTTATCAATATCCGAACGACAGATGATAATCAATATAATCACCACCATCATCATCACCATCATCGTCGTCGTCGTCACTGTCGTCGCGGATGTCATCAGGTCTAAGTAAAACTGAGTAAAGGCACCTTACTAGTTTATTAGTAAACGATCACAAGTTCACAACAGAAACAAACTCCGGAATAATAAAATCAAATCTATGAACCCACAAACAACGAAAAGCAAAAACAGCAGAAATAGACTGGCCACGGAGTTAAAACAACGGACTAAACACAAAGTTAATAATGGTACACTCATTGTCATTAATGGTACACTCATTGTCATTAATGGTACACTCATTGTCATTAATGGTACATTAATTGTTATTAATGGTACATTCATTGTCATTAATGGCGTAATAATTGTTAATAATGGTCAGTTAGTTATTATCACCACCATACATTCGGCGCTAGAAATTCTACAAACCGAGTAATAAAATGGTTAATAATTCATCCATGTATGCAATGAGTAATAAATCAATAAAAGCGATAACTGCGCGGTAAAATAATAATAATAATAATCATTGCACAGTTTAAACTTAACAATTTAAACTGTAGTTAATTGACCATATGATGTTAGCTATATACAGATATAATCATTGGATCACAAATAGGCCACTGCAAATAATCTTGCAACAACATAAGCGTCTCACAAAAATTACAAGAATATGTACAAATCATTCGTATAACTACATTTATTTCATACAATCATCAAATAGTCAATCAATGCAGATTTAAATTATACAACATTATTTCATTGACAATATTGGCAATCGATGCCTTCTACAGACCATGTTAATAACAACTTCAGAACGGCATACAACGTTTTCATAACAAAGCTGCAAAAACGCACGCAACAGCTCGCTAAAGGTCTCACATAAAAACAAACAAGAACAAAAACGCATACAAATCCGACAGCGTCAAGTTTAAGAGATGAAAGAGATTGGAAAGGTTAGTCATCACAAACAATCACCACTTAAACATGGTCCTATTTCAATGCGTAAGGAATAACAAAACTTGTAATATTTGAGCAATTACTTTAAAGCTAGGCATTTATCTACAGTACGCTACAAGTCAGCCTCCATAATTGTAACCCAAACTTCCTACAAAGTAGCTACACTTTACAGGAAAGTAGCTACATTTTATACAGCTGAAGATTTGTACATGATTTCTGAGCAACGCATGCGTGGTACACAAAACCGCACTAAATTTCACTAGAAGGCCCAATGTGATTGATTTTGATTACATAATAAAATAATCTAAATGTTACTAGGTAGAAAATAGTGAAATAAATATCGAATTAATATAGAACTTCTAAAATTTAGAATGATAATAATATTATTATAGTCACAAAATAAAAAATAAAAAACAATAATAATGACAAGCCGTATATGAATAATTGCACTCGTATGAGTTACAGAAAAAAGACAGTAAAATAATCGTTGACATTACACAGACATAATTAATGTCTTAATTCCACAACTCGCGCGCAGTTATAAAAAAGCGAATCACATAATGTAGAAATGGTCTTAGCTAAAGTGGACAATTTTCTGACAATTATTATCAGAACAACTAAAGAATTTGGAGCATTTGAATACTTAATCGAAATCCAAAAATGAAATTACCATAATTGTTTCATTTAGCTAGGTCTCGTTTCAATCCTAATCAAATCCAAATCATTTGCATAAATCATCAGCCAATCATTACAATCTTCTACATGGCTTATGTATCTGCTCTCTTTGAAACCTCTGTAGCTGAAACAAGTGCAAGAAACTGCCCAATTACAATATCATTCAACTGTTTAAAATCGAACTAAAATTATTGGCGGAGTCCAGAAAGGTACGATATAATTAAAATCTAACAATATCTGTGTTGACATACAGCCTGAAACTCGTCACCTGTCTGATGGAGAAAGAAGTACAAGTCAAAAATGTTACTCTAAGACCGTTCAAGATTCTACAGTCAAGAAGTTTCTTATGGCGTGAATGTGAATAACTGCGGTTTCAATGTGTCTGAAATACCATTACAGATTCGCGGTAAAGTTTCGCATAATTTTAAAAGGACTTGCATTTTCGAGCTTACAGAAGTATTCCCACAATTCTCGACTGAAAGATGAATATAGTGCATCTAAAAGTATTGCAGGATGCTTGAAGAACTTTAAATAAGATGCAGTGATGTAGTCCCTGGCCTTGATGCCTTGCCTCAAGGCTGCCTGAGGCACTTTACTGCCTTGCCTTGGCCTTTTCCAAATGCCTTGCCTTGCCTTGGAAAAAAATTGCCTTGAAAAAATGCATTGACCGTGCAAAAAATGCCTCGACTGTATAATTTCATGCCTTGATGCTGCCTTGCGGCACATTACTGCCTTGCTTTGCCTTGACCAATTTTCCAAATGCCTTGCCTTGCCTTGGCCTTGAAAAAGAAGGCGTTGGCCTTGCCTTGGCCCTGAGAAAAATGCTTTGACTACATCACTGATAAGATGCTAGAGGAATCTGATGTGAGCGCCGACGTTGTCAAAAACAATCACGCTGCAAAAAACGTTAACTGTGCACTTATAACACTGCACTTATAACTGTGCACTCATAACTGTGCACTACTAACTGTGCACTTATAACTGTGCACTTATAACAGTGCACTTATAACAGTGCACTTATAACTGTTCACTTACTGTATACTGTTGAAACAACCACCTAGGCGTTGTTCAAACAAAAGTAATCCATTTTATTCAATAATAATACGTCACAATACGAACACAAAATAAACACTGGCCCATTCTCTGAACAGACAAAGCATGCAATAGTACGGTTCTAAATACAATCGAAAAATACGAGGTACTCTTGCAAGCTTTTCCACAAGACATTATAATACAATGTAGGCTGAAGACAAAAACTTGCTCAAAATATTTATTTAACTTATGATTTTATGGCCTGAAATGGCAAACCGAATAACTAGCAAATTTATTTCAAAATAGTCTAGAACATAAAATTGTCAACAATTACATAGCATACGAAGATTTAAATTTCTATGCTAACCAATAGGCACATCATAAGTCATCCAAGTATCATAATATCAAATCACTGATAATTACAACACAGTAATTAACAATTATTTCATAATATTATATCGACAACGACGAGAAAAATATAAGAATACTATGCAAAAAATAAGCTTTACGACACGCACGTTAAAGACACTTTCACGATAAAACATGTGTTCAAGGAATAATATAAAGCACAGGATCACGCACGCACGCACACACTGTAACACATAGCAAAACAACACGACGACAGTTTGAAGGCCCAAGTTTAACACATAAGGCTCTATAATTAGATTCGCTGGTTACATCCAACATCTTCGATTTATACCATTTTAAACAATATTCCACTTTAGCAAAAGTCTCAAAGATAGCTATGCTTCCATGGTAGAGTTTGACGGCATCAACATTTTCCTAACCGTCTGGAAAGTAGAAGTGGTGGAATACACTCGAATAGATCAATAATAATCTGAGCGGACATTACACAATACAGCCAGTAGATTTAACAGAGGAATAACAATGGAATGTTGCACGATTAGTTGGTCATAAAAACTGGCAGATAAGCTATGCCTGTTGGAAAGGAAATGATTATGCAAAGTCATATGACAGCTATGGAATACAGAAGAAATTATCAGTGGCCAGGGGCGGGACTAAGCTTCACCCTGAACGATTATTTGTTAAAGTTACATGTACAAATTTGGACAATTGGCCCTTTCTCCACTCATCAGGAAAAAGTGGAATTTTGGTCCCATCGAACACTGAAACTAAACATTTGCAAAATTATCCCTCCACAAAGCACTGAACCAAACTCTGAATACGGGGGAAAAGTTCAACGACATCGGAATGTAGAAGCATTAGTGTTTGAGTGAAATACATACCCAAACAGTCACGTGATCAGTATGACAACTCAAACAGTCATGTGACAAGTATGACAACCCGAACAGACATGTGACCAGTATGACAACACAAACAGTCATGTGACAAGTATGACAACCCGAACAGTCCATTGACCAGTATGACAACCCGAACAGTCCATTGACCAGTATGACAACTCGAACAGTCCATTGACCAGTATGACAACTCGAACAGTCATGTGACCAGTATGACAATCAGGTCAGCAGATGAAAATGAACTGTTTTGAGACTTGTATAGAAATATCCAATCTGATGGAACAGGTTATGTGAAGAGGTTATAAAGCAATAATCAGTGCAGTGCATTTCAAATATATACGTTAAATATTGTACAGTACACGTTGACCGTTCAAATCAACACAGCACGCCATATATACCACCATCAAGACAACCGCTGTCTCAATAAATAATAAACATGAACACACCAAATATTTCAAGTAATCTCAAGGTTGTGCATTAATTACTGCTTATCTATTCATAACAAAGCAAAGGTAAGAAATGATACAATTCAGTAGCTACAGCCTCAATACGTACAGTTAGATTGGTTATCAAGCACAAGAAGAAATTTGTATTTAAAGATATTTGAAACTCAACTAATACACTTCAAATGGCATTCATTTTTCCGATTAAGCAACTTAATTAATCAACCATCTTTTAACGGTCTAAACACAACTTAAAATCATATCGTATAAACAGGTAAAAAGCATTCGTTTATACAAATATCAAATTTATTCTGAAGTAGTTAAGAGTTGAAGTCGCACAAACCGTAATACAATTATTTATACACATCGCGCACCTCAGAATTCCCACATGTACAGCAAATGTCAGCAATGCATTCTCTTAACAACAAATATTCAATAGGATAAATACACAACAAAATGCAAATTTATTTATAATACATTTATAATTAAATATTTACAAAACTCTGGCCCAGTATTTATATCACAGCAATTTCTATACAGCACTAAGTAAATAAAAATAATTATTTATTACAAATCACCATTTCTTAACAAAAGAAAATGCAAGCCAACATACATTACAACAATGTTCAGTTACCCATGAAAAACAGACGAAGTAGACTTTTAGTACTTAAGGGCCAAGTATTTATACTTGTACTTGAGGGTCAAGTATTTATACCAGAACTTGTACTTGTACTCATGTCTGGAGTACATGTACCCAGAACACAAAGTACCTGATCCCAGTATGACACAATACAGGCACAATTTGATTTGATTTTTAGCAGGTCAGAATATAAGTCACATATTTCTGAAGAAAGCAGAAAATGCTGGCCATTATATACACAGCCCTGACGAGTCGAAGGGCTAATAATAGATTTAAGAATCAAGCCAACCTCCAAGTAATCTCGCATTGTGAATCAAGAGCTAATATTTCGATAGGTAAACCAAAAAGCATCGCCTGGGCTAGTGCGCGAATATTGATCCTATTACCAATTTGGCAACAAACTGGATCAAAACTTAAAAACCACCAATAAAATATCTATTAGATAATCATGTAACAAAAAGATGTGAGCAAATTGAAGTACATTAGCTATATGCTAATAACTGCAAAGGCAATGAATTGTGTGGGAACTGTTTCTATCGCCTGTAGTGATAGTCAATCAGTGACCTGACAATCAGAAGAACCTGATTCAGGTGTGTCAGTTCGTTCAGAACACCACGGGATTGACGGGAATGTTTTAGAAAATAACATTTAATTGTCTCCATGTCATGTCTCATTGGTTATAAGGCAACCCACTCAGGCTCAACCATTAATTACTGTGATTTATATTTCACGTTTGCACTTTTGTATTGAATAAACGATGACATGATGACGAACCAACAACTGAATGCTAAGGATCAAGAAGAACACATGGAAAGCTTGCAGGGTTTCACTACCAAGTTGAAATTATGTTAACCTGGACAAAGAAGCATACTGTAAATACTTTATAGAACTTTATAGAACTTATGACAGACATATTAGATAAAAATTCCACAGTAACATGAATAACGTTTGGCACAACCAAACGGTAATGATCTTGGCCTTGACATTAACTAACCAGACTATGACTCAGATGTTGGCACTTCCATCTATCTTATCAATTCGGGGGATACAAAAATAAAGCTATGCAACATAGAGACACCTTTGAAAAAAACAAGACTCTTGTCACTAACTGCCGTAAAACAATGACGTAACATATTTTTGTTACCTTTAGTGGCTGCACCTTCAACTTAGCATCACCATTGAGCTTCGTACTATCTGCCAATTGATTATGCATCTGAACCGAATCATTAACCGCGTGTTCTCAACGACGACAAGCACACTGATGCCTTGCAAGTAATGCTGTGAATCTGTGCTACTACACTATTAGCTTATCTACAGCATCTACTGTCCATTAAAATTCTACTGTCAATAAAAAAAATCTAATGATAAATCTAGGCTTAGAATCACTAGCTAGATATAAAATGAATAAAAAATAGTTTCACTAAAATGGTTTCACTGCAGCGTTTAAGAAACTGCAAGCAAAGTATGAAAGCAATGCTATTCAGACAGAAGCATTACATTCTGTCGATTATCTGAAGTTTGTTGAGGTTAGAATGAGACTAATAAGTGCTTTCAGCAACAGCATAGACAAAGCCACTGTACTGGCCTATAAACAACAACAACGAGCCATGACTGACACGTGCTTACGACAGTTTTCACCCCCACTGACAACAACTGTCCTGCACAATTAATCTTTTAAAGTGACCAACGGTTGGCTTACAGTGACCAATGTTTTTTTTTACAGTGACCAATGTTTTTTTCACAGTAACCAATGATTGGTTTATAGTGACCAAAATGATCCATGGTTCATTTACAGTGACCAATGGATTGTCTGCAGTGACCAATGGATTGTTTGCAGTGACCAATGGATTGTTTGCAGTGACCAATAGATGGTTTACAGTGATCAATTAATGGTTCACAGTAACCGATTGTTGGTTCGTCATGAATCAATCAACAGAGCTCTTTCTTACAGCCTTCTGCTGGCGTAGAACAAACCAGTGGCTCGTACCATCCAATGGCTGGCTCACCGGCTAATTAATGACTCAAACTATGCAATGGTTGGCTCACACCGGCTAATTAGCGGTTTGTACAAGGCAGTGACTGGCTCACACTGGCGAATGAATTTTGTATATTGCAAATGCAATGGCTGGATAACACCGGCTAATGGCTGGTTCACACTGGCTAATGGCTGGTTCACACTGGCTAATGACTGGCTCACACAGTCTATTGGTTGGCTCACACCGGCTAATGGTTGGCTCACACCGTCTATTGGCTGGCTCACACCGGCTAATGGCAGGCTCCAACTGGCTTGTATTATTGACTCGCACTGACAAATAAGCACTACACTTGTAAAACATATATAGAAAAACATAAATCAAAACTATGTGCAAACACGTGCAAACAGTAAGAATTGACTGATAACAAAAACGAAACAGTTGAGACAGAAAGAAATGATTGTGTTGACGAAGTGTAAGTGTATGTACATTTAGGCGTGCTAGAATCGCTCTCAATACTCGCACACGTTTCCATGACGACCCGTCATCACGTACTTCATACTCTATGATCTGTAGGGTCACATACCTTATACGCTATCATCCGTATTCAACATGCTACGTAAAATAGCTTAAATACATTCTCCATGCAGTTAATACATTTTAAATCCTGAGTAGCAACAACTCATCGCCTACACAGTTCCTGGCTGACATAAGCTTTTCGAGATACACTAACTAAAAGAGATAAAGCTCTAGATTGAAAAAGCGCTACATGTCAGCACTTATTTTACACTGTTTTTCTCTTCAATACGTGTCATCTGAACAGATTTCTGTTCACTGAATAAGTTTTAATTAAGACAATTTCCTTAATGCTACCAATTACAAAGTTTAAAATCCAATGATTATTCATTTCACCTTTTCAACTCAATGCTCAAGTTTGATTGTTTTGACAATATGGATCTCCACAGGGGGGGGGGGCACCATTAGTAATTAACACAGGGCTGTGTTCTAACTTTTCTTCCACGTTTTCCTCATTCACACTTGCACCAAGCAAGTTGGTATCTTACACTAGCTACCTCCATGTGCCTCAAGCCGGCTACCTCTGCATACTTCAAACCGGCTAACTCTATGTGCTGAAGCCGGCTATCTCCATGTGCCTCAGGCCGACTATCTCTATGTAGTCCTGTCAGGCAGACTTCGTTTCGGGCTGGATTTATCAATGTGCCTCAAGCCGGCTATTTCAGGATGCATCTAGCCTGCTATCTCTGTTTGCCTCAAGCTTGTTATCTCTCTGTGCCTCAAGCCTGCTAGTTTGTGTGCCTCAAGCCGGCTATCTCTCTGCCTCAAGCTAGCTATCTCTCTGTACCTCACCATTGTATGCTTTATATCTATTATTCAGAGACAATCATATCTTAAGCAGAACAAGTACAGCACGTTACACTCAACACTTCCCAGTGAGTGTACATTCATCCTGCAACACAACGAACTGTAACTTCTGCACACAGGCAGCCATACAAACGAGATCAAGGCTCTGTAAAGCCAACCTTGCAACACCTGAATATGTCACGATTTCAAACAGCAGTGGATGGTACGGCCAACGGATAGCGAAATTTACCTTTCTGCTTGAACTGCATCTTGATTCCGTTTTCGAAGAACTCTTCCACCGATGTGTGGGCGTCTTGAGCAGCCCCCGCAAACTGGGTAGGAGTTGACGCCTTTCTCGACACACGTTCATCGAGCTCAAAGCGCTGCGTATCAATGCCTGAAAGAATTCTTGTAGTGTCAAACTTACTTTCAACCCAATTCTTCATGCTATCCAATGTATCTATATCATCACGCCCTCCGGTTTTGATAGTGTTCAGAACCCGATCTGAAATAGAGACGGTATTGTGGGCAGAAAAGTTTATAACCGAACTCATATGCGGAGGAGAACGATCGGTCAGAAGAGTGGATGACCTGGTTAGGTTCATCCTTTCCCGACCCTCAAGAAGATTATCATCATCATCATCCAAAACAATAGTCAATTTATCGCTGGGGTAATCGCTGTCTTCGTCATCTCCGCATGCGTATGCCTTTATGAAGCCGTTTGACCTTGAGTTATGATCTGTGTGACTGTTCGTAAACTGTTGCGGTATTACGCCGTGTTTGCTCGGTGTATCGTAAAGAGACGATGACGACAACACGTCTTTGTTGCTTCGCTGAACTGCGTACATGGGTTTCCATCCGTCCATGTTGGCCGGAGACAGAGGTGGAATGACGGTTGGCACAGAACGTTCCGCAGACTCGACAAGTTTGCGAACCATGTCAGACATACTGCTCGTATCCTCAGAATACCTGTCCGCGTATTTCTCGAAGAATTTCTCCTGCTTGTCCTTGAGCCCAGACGAGATGTCCGACTGACTCGTCTCACTTCGGTAACCAGTCACGTGTTTCACGTTATTACCTGAAGTTATGGGCGGCAATATTCTGCTAGCCAAATTAAATTCAATTTTTGGCAACGGATTAACGAGATATCTGTCAGAGTGTGACGCACTGCCACTCAAAGTAATCGAATGCCCTATAGCGGATGCGCCGACAGAGAGTCGCAACGTCGGCTCACGAATTGGCACAGCGATAGAACCGGACGGTAACCTTTGACCCTGATCGGTTTCGTTTCCTTGAATTACGAGAAGTGGCGGCATGGGCCGCATCATGACGTCATCTGATTTGAAATACTTGACACGATTCTTGGATCCTTTCGGCCGACCACGCTTCCTACTCACAGCAACACCACTTCCATGAGAAATGTTTCCGCTCGAATCCTTATTCGTCACTTGATCGTTCATTGGAGCGCCTGTAACGTGTAGCAAGCGTTGGTCTGTGTGACCCGTCTGATTTCTACTTTCTATCGACAATAAACCGTTCATGCCATGCGAAGAATTGTTCGACAATGAAACAGCAAAATTATTGGCGAGAGATAACGAGCCTGTATGATGCATTTCATTAGACATCTCGGGACGATAGGTTTCTATTGGAAGCCTTAGAATCTCTCGCTCGCTTCTGTTCAAAGGGTCTTCCGTTGTTTTCAGAATCATATTCGACTCGCTCGTTTGCTGGGATTTAGATGGTAAAGGCATCTGCGACCAAGACATCCTAGGACTTACAATTGGCAGAGTAGTAGCGACCAGTGGTCTGTAGTGACCACTCGAGACGAATGCTTCGTGAGTTTGGCGAGGGGAAGTAAATGAAGATGGGAATGGGGTTGGTAGCTGTGGCGAGGGAATGCAAGCAGTATTACTTCTAGGTGGTGTTATATGATCAGAAAGTCTTTTATCGTAGGACATCGGCACTTGAGACGCCACTGCCTGACGCTTCTGAAGCTCCAGCGTAACGGCTAGATGCTCTTGCTTGAGCACTTCCAACTGAATCTGCCTGCGCTGGTCATGCAAGGACATCATCACGGCAGCAAGCTGGCGTTCTTCAGATTCTCTATTCAGTGCAGAAGAATGATGGCTTCTAACGTGTACCGTAGTTGCCTGGAAAGGCAAAGATTCCGGAGGTGAATCACGACGACTGAAGTTGGGCACTGGCCAAGGCTCGCGCTGAACACGATACTGATCAATGTGATTCGTCATTGGACTGTCGTCAACAATCATAGCAGATTTAGCTTCCGGTGGGAAAGAATTCTGAATCTGGCTTTTCCCAGCTATCAGTAAACTTCTTACATCCGGAGACATTGGACGTCTTGCAACCTGCTCTACGGCTATCTGAGGACTTCTCTCTGCATGCACGGAAACTCGCTGAATTACGCTACGTTGGTTTTTTTGATTGTCGGGTAGAGAGTCACGTGGCGAACTCGGTAACTTGACAGAAGGTAGAACGAGCTGTTCGGGACGTTTCATCGGGCCGTCAAATGAGTTCTGCGAATCCAGTGCAACTCTACGCTGTAAAAACACAGCATCAGGTTTCGGTTCGAATGAAGTTTCAGTTTTCTTTACAATATCGGCATTTTGTGGCACATTCGTGTTTCTTGAAGCGTATTTCTTCAGATATTCTTCTTTCCAAAATAGCAATTCTTCCTGCGCTTTAAGATCTGCCGCAATATCGGAAAGTTTCTTTTCATGATCCAGTAGCAGTTGGGATTTCTCAACGATCAAATCTTTTCTGCGTTTGTATTTCTCTTCTCTTTTATGTAATTTGCCATCGGAAATTTCTTGTCCACTTTCGATTGCAGAATCTAAAAACAAAAAGCGAAAACATCACTTCAAAGTTAAGAAACAGTACAGAGTATAAAGCACAAACTACAAAGATATGAAAGAAGAGCATAAAAATATAATAATAAAAAAAATCAAACTACAACAAGGCACAAGGAGCCTTTGATACCCTGTATAAGTTAAACTATGACAATATCAAATTCAATAATATCACTTTGCATCTTACAACAATCTTACAACAATCTTACATCAAAGGGCGGGGCGATAGCTCAGTTGGTAGAGCACTGGACTCAGAAACGTAGTCAGCTTCTCGTCCCGGGTTCAAATCCTACTCAGGGCAGTCAATTATTTAATAATTATCTGTCAGCTGCCAGCGGCGCTTTCCGTTGTGTTGGTTTGGCTCGGGTTCGTTGAAAAATAAATCGCCCTCCCGTACTCCTAGCATGGCCGCACCAGGAGTCCAGCAATTAGGCCGTGGTAGTGGTGAGAATTACCGAACCTACAGTGTAGCTGACCCACGTGTCGTGCCGGTAGGCGGTATTTTCGTATAAATTCGTATTTGTATAAATTGTAACTTACAATGTAAAGCGCCCAAGATATGATTGGTTACGTAATGGTGCTCTAAAAATTGGCCTGGTTATTATTAACAATATGGTAGCAAGTATATGTATGGTATACACCATACAAGTGTCGTATAACAATAGCATTCAAATTAGTAGAATTATCTCAGATGTGCCATTTATACCCATCTATATGCATGTCTTTTCAAACTATAATTTAATTAAGATATCAGACTTTACATGCACAAAATCCATCAAAGCATTGACATTGACTACAAATAACGTCTAAAAATGTGCTGTAACTTGAACAAGCTTAAGCCAATAAATTACACGTGTAAAAATTAAACTTATTTCGATTGAAAAAATATAAAAAATAAAAACAGAATTGTTCATTCGTTTGGCACACAAATGAAAGATCAATCAAAGCAAGAAAATAGTTTTTGTACTTTTCAGATTACTACTAAAATTCAAGGAGCTTTAAGAAACTTAAATCTAAGAACCTTTTCAGTTTTTTAATCATATGCACTCCTTGCAGTGACAGTCAGCCCGTTCAAAGATCAGCCATCAGCTTAATGATGGGCAAGTAAGTTCCTTAAAATGCTACATACTGTAACTATTTACATACTTGTGATATTACAGTACTAGGAGTTGAATGTACATATACTGGAAGTATATAGGGGCAAGACACGTTCATTATTGATAGCAGGTAAAATGTCTGGTAACAAACACAGAGACCTAAACTGATGAGGTTGGATGACATCACAAGATGGACAAAACTCGTGACATACGAGGAGATAAAAGAACGGTGGAAGACAGAAAGTGATAGAAATCAATGGCAGTCAGCCTTCTTTCATAAGTCGGCATGTAATGATGATGACCATGAGGTTCAAAATAAAACTGTGCGTTATTCGATTAAAAGATTATAATTATTAATCGCTCTTTATGCTAAGAAGTACAGGTTAAGTTCCGACATTATTTCATACCTTCTGCAGTTTGTTGTTGGTCAAGATCATCGGTCTGACTGTATCGTCTACCCACGGGCGAGGCAGAAGTACATCTCTTTTTCAGATTTATCACTTCTACAAATATGAACAGAAAAGCAATCTTCAATTCAACCGGAATTTCAATCACCATATAAATATTAAAGCAAAAAATGTATAAACATCTTATGAAATGGCTCAAATTTAGACCACGACTCAAGCAAATCGAAACTAATATTACAAATTTGTAACATTAGTTCATTAACCGCAATAACTGTAATACTTAATAATTACAACACTCAATAACTACAATATCCTAGTGTATTTGGAAGAAAACTCCACTGTGGTTGGATACAAATTTAGAATACTGCCACTGCACAGCACGTGAAGATGCATATCGCAAGACATGGCTAAGTAGTCTGATCAGAGCTGTAGCACGAGTGCACACTACAACCAGCTGCTTTTTGGTTCATCATGGTGGTGGGGTTAGCTTGTGCTTGCCACTACTAGGGAATCAAAGAGTAGAATAACTCTCTCTAAGGAAGAGAAATCGCCCCAGTCCCGGTACGGGTTGGAATATGGTCATTGAAACCCAGAAATAACGAGCCCTCAGGATCATTAGTTGAAGTTTACGCCTGTGCTAAGCACAAGCATTTTGCGAAGCGGATAGTAAGTAGACTATGAATGGGTGATGATTGATGAATTAATATAAAATGTATTGTGCGATAAAAAATTAAATTGACATTTATGCAACAACTTTCCAAAACGATGAAATTCTACCAAATTTGAACTCAGCGATAAACAACCCCAATAAGAGACGAGAACAAAACATTGCAGATCTTTCCAAACAAAATCATAATAACAAAAATATAAAGTTCTTACCACAATCAGGTCCGTCGACGCTCACCACACTTTGCCTGTTGTTGGCCGAGCTACGGTGCAACTCCGTGGACTCCAATAGCTCCAGGGGTCGGTTAAGCCTATTCTCCAAGTCGATGCTGGAAAATCCTGAATCCGTACGTCTGTATTCCACCTCGCCCTGATTGTACTCAGCGCTGACATGATGCCGTCGCCTGTAGTCTGGAGTTCTTTGTTGTATTGGACTGTGATTGACATACGTTCCATCACAACCTTGCTCTTCTTCAGAAACCAAGTGATGTAACACCGAAGCTTTCGGTTCTGCATGGCTGTGTCGGTCAGCATCATTTACTCTACCGAACATGACACTTCGCGGCTCATAACCGTCTCCGTGATTCAAGTGTTCTACGCTGGAGTAAGTCGGACCTCGCTCGGAACTCGGCCTTCTTGCTCCGTTCATGTGCAGCCGGAGATTGTTCGGATGCAGAAACTCGACAGTTGATGGGCTGGCCCTTGTTGGCACACTCGAGTGACGACCTGAAGTTGCAGATAAATTTTAAATTATTATGTAGATTAAGCAATGCAAGCAACGAAGAGAGGTTTTCATAGATGATATTTAGAAATATGTAGTTGATCATAATTGAAATAGATACAAGCAAACGTGTGAAAAGTTACTAATGAAAACGCAAGGTAAATTCTCGAGAAATGCCAGTCAGCATTATATTTAACATCATCATAATAATTATTAGTCCTCTGCCATCCGACAGGTCCATGGCGTCCAACTTCTCCAACCATCTCTACGTTCTGCTCTTTATCATGATTCCACAAGACTTTCATGCGAATAAATTTTCTTTTGAGTAATGTACGTACAAGCAGAAATTCAACATTATCTCAAAACAATCAAATATGAATTAGAACTGCTTTAACTTCAAATTATAATTGTGAATAATTTAAAAAAATTGCCATTGTTCAACTGACTTAAACTTAAATGCAATTATTGATCATTGAGTAACTGTTAAGCTTATGAAGTTATGAAGCTTTTAATGATTGTAATTTCTATCAGTTTAAAACTGTATGAATTTGTAAATCACCATTACTTTATGTATCCTTACATCATGTATTTTAACGCTGTTATAGCGTTCACATACAAGGTTACAAATTATAAAAATAAATACAAGAAAATCCAATTTTCAGTTCAAATGTTCCATGATCACCTACAAGTACAGAGCCACAGTCAGAACTAACACTTGCAATAATGCAGATAAACAGAATAAACATATTCCACTGTACAAGATTATTCAACTTGAACTTAAGTCTCGAATACATCTGTAAAAATAAAGATAATCACAGAATTTTAATAATATTATCCAAAGCAAAAAAAAACAATTCTCCTTACTTTCCCGTAGTTCCCGGCGTTCAGGATTACACGACGACTCCGAACTGATCCCAAACCCTTCGCCACACCTCCTCTCCATCTCGACTCGCTTAAGCGCATCTTCACTGTTCACTTCGAAGTACGGTTCAAATCGTTTGATCATCAAAGGCGGCAGATCCTGCGCCTGATCGTCCTCGAAGTACCTCTTTCGAGAGACCGGTTGATTGATTACCGACGATGATGACTGTTCTGAGGTCGGAGAGAGAATGTAAGGTGACAACGTTGCTGTGTTGTACGCATGTGATCCAGGAACTGAATCCACAGACTGCGCACTGAGCAATCGATACGAAGGACTTGGGAGTTCACGTTTGACTGAAGGACTGACGAGTCGGTGGTGGTCAGTGAACATTGAGTGTCTGGACGGATGACTAACGGATGAACTTTCGTCAGACTCACACCGGTTCGGTAGTACTAGAATAACAACAATTAAATAAATAAATTACTATAGATTTAGATAAACAACAAAATTCCAAAATCATTCTGCAGTCATTTAAAGAGCCATCCCTCAATGTAGAATCTTATTTCTTGTTTTATTTCAATCCTTAATACATTTAATTAAAGCATGCAATATTGACTGATCTAGGACCTTTCTACATTTAAGATCTTTTAAATTCTCATAAATAATTTTGTTGTTCTTAAATAAATTTTGTACCAAATTATCAATTTAAAACCTTTGGAATACATGTAGTACACTCTATATATATATTACCATAAAATGCATAAACAGTTAAATAAAAAAATTCAAATAAGGCATGCAGCAATTTGAACTTCACCGTACAGCGTAATACATTTTTTTAAACAATTTTAATACCGGCAGAGTGGAGATCTCGCTGTGTAGAAGCGGACTCAATGACCTCGGATGCAGCCTGCAAGACCAGAAGATTGGATCCGGTTTGATCCTTTGTGCTGGGTAGCACAGTGGCGACACCGCGCTGGTAATTCAGAGGCTGACAGGGCGCCGCTGCTGATTGGCCATAAATCGAACCAACGTTCTCCGCACCACGCTGACCAATCACGGTCAATCCTCTACCACCGGCTGTAGGCATTCTGGAGTAATCGGAGTTGGACGCAAAGTTTTCTTCCTCGACAGCAAGAGGTAGAACTTGATTCTTGCCAGCACGCGAGTAGTCCCGCGATGTGACGTCATCCGATCTGAAATACTGACCATCTTCCGTGTTCTGCCGCATCTTCTCAGCGTCCCAGCGACTCGCGTTGCCGCTCCAACCCGCACCTAAACATACGAAACCAAACTTGGTCCTGCATTGTTGAAATGAACAACTCTGTTCAGAAAAAAAGGTAAAGAACATCTTTTAAAAAGTATAAGACAGTAGGCCTTCACTACCGAAATGCACATTCACGCTTGTACACTCTATCTATGTGCACAGCACAGTGTACTGCATACGACTGTATGTATGCCAGTACACTGTTCAGATTTGAGTACAGTATACAGGAAGAGGTAAAATTTTATCAGTTAAAAAAACTTTCAAGGCCTTTAAAACTATGCTTCTCATAACTATCAAGTTTGATTGTTCAGTCGACTAAATACCTAAAGTATTATCATCATTATTATAACTGCTTGTGCACTTCCTTCACTTCCAACATCAGCATTGGTCCGTCGAACTATCCAATCACAATCGTTTAATGTTTACTCGAGTAACTTGAACCAACAGAGTGTGATGTGATTCGCACTTGAACTCAACTAGTTGAAAATGGCCAGACATTGTTGCATGGCACAAGCTGTGACATAACCAATCCGGCGCATTAGACCCAACATCAGCTTTACTGTGATAAAAGTCATCAACTAAATGTGGTCATTCAACAGATATCCTGACGTGCAGAAACCTGTTATAGTACAGCACTGCTCAAACTAGTAGATAAGTTCTTTCATCTACACTGTATCAACATTGAGTAACAGGGTATTTTCCTCTCGTACAATTGCGCATAATGAATACAGAGAGACTTAAATTGAAGCTACAGTTGATCGCGTGGACGCAATTAATAAACAGACACGTGATTTATCAGTTCAACATTTAGATTGGTTGGAAACCATTCAACGCTAATTGTTTAACTGAACATCAACTTCTCGTGTTAACCAAGTCTACAACCAAGAGGTTTTCTTTGAGACATTAAACTCAGTGAACTTGTAACTATTATATTATACTGTTTCTATATCGTTATCACTTTCTCGTTATAAGAGTCATGATCATGTGACTTAGAACGAGTGACATATATATGCAACTGATGTATATAAGCAAATTATTTCCATTATATTCCCCAGTCGTGATATTATGAACTCTACTATAAGCTCTGGTCACATGACATAATCTACGCAGCAAATGTGTGAACCCAATTAATGAGGCAACTCGGCTTAATGCACTAATTTAGTACACTGTTGCATCATGTCACGTGTTTGTGAATAGGATAACCAGTCCAACATAGAACGTTTCTTAGTTCATCCATAATGAAACCATGATCTAGGCCAATACTTGTCCAATACTTGTGAACTAGCAGAAAAAGTGATGAACTCAATCCAAATCCGGATTACAAACCAGAATCAATTCAATCTAATTGTAAACTACACATATTTTAAATCTTACTAATTAAAATAACCAAATTTTTTATCATCACTTACATAATTCACCAGTTTAAATATATCAAACATGTAGTGAAAATATTATATCTACTTGATTTACTTGCATAATAGATGAAAAAGAAAAAAATACAAACCATCCGATTCGTCGTTCATTGCCTCCTTCTCAGACTTCAGATTCATCAACCTCTGCAAAATACAGCAAATCAGTTATGTCAATAATCTCTGAAAATTAATTTGATTAGTAAAAGATCGGCATGAGGTCTGAATTCATCAATACATATGCACACTGATGATAGATCCAAATCATATAAATATTGAATTGTAATTTTACTTTTGAAAACAGAAGGCAGGAATTAAACCTTTAATTCTTCTAATCTGCTATATGACCTCAATTGTCTTAACTGCCAAGTTTTCACATTTTATCAAGATCTGTTCGTGCCTGCCTTTGAATTTTTATTTATTTTTCACTGTTTGTTTATTGTACATAGAGCACTGTCCATGTTCTGTACTACTCAAATGCATGTCATATCAATCCCTTTTTTATTTCGCCCCAACCCTCCCCACAACTCCGGTAAAAGAAGTTTACCAATTCAATTAAGAAATCAAACAAAAAGTAATTTTAGCATGAAGCAATACATAATATTCCTCGACTGACCTCGTATCGTTTGAATGACCTTTGTATCAACAACACCTAGACTTCCCTTTACTACCCTACTTGCCCCATGCAAGTCAAGTCTGTCCAGTACAGTACATGTCGGATATATGTTGTGTTTCAAACAAGTCTGGCGTTATTTAAGCATCGATTCAAAATGCATCCATTTCAATCCGCTGATTCTCCATTCTCCTGTTCACTGTGTCAGTAAGATGTCTGTGTTTATTCGCTGTGTCTGTCAAGCACCCTCCCCAAATATTTCTGATTTGCAACAACTGCACTGCACAATTAGAAGAAGAAGAACCAACCTCATCCTCAGCAGGCTCACATTTGATGCCATTCACACCTCGTGACAAGTCCGAGGAACGGTTGAATGACCTTGAGATGAAGATTCTCCGCTTGCGTGCTGAACTCATCGGAGCTGCCAGGCGAGTCCAACACTTGCTGCCCATCGACAAAAACTTCTTCTCTATAGAACCACAGATCACAAACAAAAAATCACTTTACAATGCTGCATCGATATTCCATAGCCAACAAACCTACCGCATTTATAACCACTGATTATTGTTCATCCCTATCACCCGTTTATTATTATAGTCTACTATTCGGTTTCTCAAGAGCTCTGCCACGAGTACAGGCAAAGGCTTTGCCCCGAGGTTTCACTCTTGTAAGTAAATCATTGCAGCTACAGAGAAGGCTCTTCTATCCTTTCCCCCGGCTAGTGGCTTGTCATAACAGCTACAGTGAAGGCCACTTCTTCCTATACTTTCCCCCAGCTATAAATAAGAGTTGTAAGAACTACCGTATCCAATCCGATTCCAAAGTCCTTCACAACGCGATAAACCTAATGAATAAAAATGATAGCCAGCAACTCTACCTATTTCTAATACATCAATAAAGAAGCTACACCATAAAACATTCGCCAAGCTAAAAATATCATCCAACCAATGATTATTTCAACACGTCAAATAGATAAACTTCAGCAACCTATGGGACAAGAGAATGGGGGAAGAAGAACTCGGTAGTAGATACAGAACAAATTCCTCCTGTCACATAAAAGTCATCATAGCATAACTGGTTGTACAAGGAAGTTCGAATCAGTGACCCATGCATAGCGACTATACACGCATCGGTACACAGTCAAATATAGAACTACACAATGCCGCTTCCTTGTACTTTAGTACAGGGAAAAACACCACAGAAAAGCTCCGTTGTTGACCTCTGGAACATTACTCAAGTCCGTATTCACGTGAGTGAGTTAACCTTAGATTAGAGATAATCTTCCGATTTTATACCTCGAGCCATGTGAAATTAAATACGAAATGGCATTGAATTGCATGATTTTGACGAAATGTACAGGTTCAATGTTAATACTTACCTCGCAATATCTCAGCGACCAGATGGACTAGATGGACGTATTATGCATCAAAA
>JAQFYQ010000136.1:0-21471 GCA_034694885.1 Buchholzia appendiculata | reverse complement strand
GAGAGAGAGAGAGAGAGAGAGAGAGAGAGAGATTCCCAGAACAGCTCTCATAAATCGCGTTAACGTCATGCCCGGTGCCCGGTAGCTGCTGCAACGTCATGCCCGGTGCACAGGGGGTGGCTGCAGAAACTTGTCCCTGAAGGTAAACATATCTTGACCTGAAGTTGTTTACGAGCACATTTCTCTCGCTAGTTGGTGTCTAGCGACAGACTGAACTCGTCTCAAGTGGCGATACTGAGAAACGATAAACAGCGAGACGAACTTAGGAATAGTGTTTGAGTGTCAAGTTAGAAATAAGTCCAACTGAAAGATTCCGTTTAATCAACTGAATATCAATAAACTCATAGTGCAAGTTTTAGTGTTGTTTGAGAAAATATTATACAGTTATTTGCCAGGGGCTGTCTAATACTGAAGCAGGTTCGAGCAGTAATGAATTTTAAAATGAAGGATTTCATTGAGTTGATTCGATGTTTTTAGACAAATGTTAAAAACAGGTGTGGAAAAGGTTATTCTCATATTATCGATGGCTATCTTATTCACGTAATTCCATTACTCTTTGATCATGCCTCTTATCAGCTATCATTTAGCATTAACGCTAACAAACTAGAGCTAACAGTATCCCTATAGCTGAACTAGAGCTAATGTTAGAGTTAATGTTAGAGTTAATGTTAGAGTTAATGTTAGTTAGAGTTAATGTTAGTGGTTTCGAATAAAACTTCCTTGAAAAATCTGGAAAGTTTTTAGAAGTGGTTTGTGACTGCAGCGTATTTCACGCATAATTAACCAATCATCGGTGGTTGAATCAACCAATGGTAACAAACAATGTCGACATCGCAAGCAATAGGGCGCGGAAGAGATTTGACCTCAACAGACTTATCATTCACAATAACAGCTTGAAAACAAGAAACAATGAAACTCGCTACACAGATTATCGTGCAACCTTTGGCACCCATCACGTGTATACACATTGGGTCAACTTGATTGTGAGCAAAATAAATTATTTAACATTTTTCACTTTTTTCACTACTAATGAAAACTCACGCACTCTTATAGTAGCAATGTTGCAGATCAATGTAACGTTAATGCCTTTTATCTTTAGAATTCTTTACAACTTACAAATCATTTATTCATTGCAAGATGCAGTTAGTTACTCGATTAGTTATTATCATTGCGAAACACCCAGTAATGTTGTTTGTGACATATGCCCTTCAGAAAACATGTATACCATGTGTTATGACGTCACCGAACAAACCCTAATACCTTCTATCCGTTGACCCGTCTAATAAAAGTGTTGTTATCCTCAGCGTTAATTATTTATTCCACTAACTCGTTGGCTAATTGACTTTTCTGCCGATTAGCTTTTATTTTGTTTGGCTTCTCGAATCACAGCCGAACAACTATTTCAAGATCGCCTGGAATTTCACCCCGACTCTTACGGTCTGATGAATCATCGCGCTGTGTGACGTCACTGGCCTGTGCGCAGCCTTGTGGCCTGCAGCCGGGCTGCCTACGTCACAGCCTGGCGGCGCAGCGGCCTAGCGGCTCAGCGGTGCTATAAACAGCTTCATTGCTTTACCGAGTTGATGCACATCAACCAAACAGAACGCGTGACTTATTTAAGCTTATGCTCTTGACGTACCTTAAACCAATCAAGCATTGTAACTGCCGCCAGCTTAGCGTCCTTGTTATTGTTGCCATTGATCGTCAGCAGAAGTAGTTTCGACGAAGCACGGCTATTAGTGGAAAATCACGTGCTTATAAAGCAGCCCTCTGATTGGCTGGCTGGTTCCTTGGTGATCTTTAAATAGGACTGCAAGACGGCCGCAGAAAATCAACAAGAGTTTTGCTGCATGTGGTGCATGTGCTGTGTGAATTTGAGTAGGAAGGTTGTGTGAACCATTAATTGTAATTAAGTTCAGCTGTTAGTGAAAGATCGAGGACTGAAGAAAAGTAGGGATAGCATGAGAATATTTTAGAAATATTTAACTCCAGAAGGTTGCTATCGGACAAATTAAAGAATTGGACACTCGAAATAGATAACGATTGGATATAGATTAAACGGAAGCAATTTTATCAGGTATGTATTGTTCTATTTTATATGATGTCTTATGAACGATTTTTGCAATAGTTAGTTGTGTAAATGATCTTTAATTGTATTCGTATTGAATAGTTGAATTTGACTGTTTCATTCCATTTATTGATCAATTTAATAACGCGAATATTGCATCTTTTCCTTTGGACTAGTGAAGTTAGTACAAGGAAGGATATCCGACCGTTGA
Source organism: Buchholzia appendiculata (assembly GCA_034694885.1). Lineage (NCBI taxonomy): Eukaryota > Metazoa > Annelida > Clitellata > Enchytraeida > Enchytraeidae > Buchholzia > Buchholzia appendiculata. The sequence goes on along the minus strand of JAQFYQ010000136.1, from coordinate 19,192 downwards.
TTTTATGCAGCAGTTAACGAAAAATTCCAGGCGAATAAAAATGACCTGCTGTAACAAACGGTGTGGGCATACACGTTTATACTATAATATTCTAATGATGAATCTTGTTGCATTGACTATGATGAAGACGATTATTATTATATTTAACATTCGTTATTAATATGTTATTATATTTAACACATGCTTTTTAACATACGCTAATAATATGCCGATGCTTTTGTGAGGAACACGTTTGGCACAACGTTACAGAAGCCGATACAATGAATATGGTCATACATTCAAATTGTACAGTGTCTCGATCACGTAATGAGTCGAGTATCAAATCTGTTGCACGAGTAAAATCCTGTACATTATTTGATTTCTTGTGAATGTGTGAAACAGTCAAAGAAGACATTGTCTTATTGTTTATTGACACAGACTCGGCACTAAGTGCTCTTGATGTCACTGTTTTGTCAACAGAAGCTATGTTAACTTGATACACACCATACACAGCAGTTAGCATACACAGCAGTTAGCATACAGAGCAGTTAGCATACACAGCAGTTAGCATACACAGCAGTTAGCATACACAGCAGTTAGCATACACAGCAGTTAGCATACAGAGCAGTTAGCATACAGAGCAGTGTATGCGGTTACATTTTACAAGTGGACCGCAAGTTTGTCGGATTGTGTACATGTTTACTCTGTGATCTGTATAAAATCTTTCGCGTTTCATTTCCGGTCTGAGCACGTTGCTTTTTAGACAAGTATTTGATACTAAGAATATTGGCCAAGTGCTGAGCATGACATGAATTTAATTTTGACTTTCCAATACTGTTGTGGTGCTCATCATTGATTTATATTTACTTATTATTGATTTATGTTTAATTGATTTATGTCATATATTTATTATTGATATATATATTTTTGCAAACAAGTGGAACATTCCAGATAATATTCCACACCCTTTAATAATAACGCTCACAATGCTGAACGATGAACCGTACTGTTTGTCCTTCTCGTAGCATAATGACTGTGCTTTAAGCTTGCTGACTGTCACTGCCTGGCGTGCATGCGTCTTTATCTTGGTCCCGAGTCTGTCTGGAGCTGCCTGGAGCTCAGTGTTTTAGTCTTGGGAGTGCAATTTGTTTTTGTCATATTATTATTCGAAATATCCAGAAATAGCGCACATATTGGCTTGATTATAATGACTGTGTGACGTCATGGCTACACAATTGCCGACTTGAGAGTGTTCATTTGTAAATATTTAAACGCTTCACCGATGTTGAGAACTTGATTGTATTTACTGCCACTAAAAATTGTACTCATTTTGATGATCCATTGTTGGAAGGTGTTTTTTTAGAACACAAACACAAGTTTATGGTTTGTGGATTGCGTACAATGAATAACTTGGTAAACAACTTTCTATAAAAAATAATACTTTTTTATTTGCTTCGTGAAATCCATTCTTGTGCTGCAGTCATTCGCACGGCGTGAAATGTTTGCTCTAATTGGAACATGGCCAATGTCAGAGGCAACTGTTGTTAAGATGATCTCAACTACACTACGCCAGTTGAATAGAGACGCCGAGTTTACAAACATCACATACAACACAGCCATAGACGCGCACCATTGTACACCAAGATTATCCCGCCTAGAAAACATTTATAATAGTTGAGTGTGTGTAGTTGTATGTGTCATTGTATGTGTGCGTGTGTTTCGTTGGGCGGTGTAAGGAGAAAAACGTAGGCTGTTTTTATTCTACAAGTACGCAAGTGACGTAGATGTAATAGAACCTGCGATTGCGTCAATTGATGTTTTTTAAACCTGGCTCCTGACTGGCGCGCGGGAGCATAGTAGCCTAGTAGGCAGTCGCCGTGTTGATCAGATAGGAAACGACCTAGCTCTTTCTCTCTCTCTCTCTCTCTCTCTCTCTCTCTCTCTCTCTCTCTCTCTCTCTCTCGCTCTCTCTCTCTCTCTCTCTCTCTCTCTCTCTCTCTCTCTCTCTCTCTCTAGGCGTCTTTCTGTTTCTGTTTGTCAGTTCTTTTGTTCTTCTGTTATCCATCTTTCTCTGTGAATCCAGCAGTCAAGTCTTTTTTGTCTATCGATCTATTTCTTGTGTATGTATTCTGTTTCTTGCGTTTTTATTGAGCAGTGAAATAATTTCTAGAAAAATACACATTGATTGATTTTAAAACATCAGAATAATTTAATTTAATTGTCGTCACTCAGTCTGTATTTTTTATTCTTACCACGTTTTCAGTGACACAGTATTCAAATATATTGTATTCAATTGATGCTTTGATTAAGCGTGAGTTTGTAACGTTCTGCTTTAGACTGTCTCGGTGATTTATTTTTTATATACAGTATGTTTGGCATTTTGCCAAGACGAGACATTAGTAAATTATTAGCTCACGAGTGCTAATAAAAACCCGTGGTAATAAATTGGATCATGCGAGAAAAGGACAGAAATTGACTCGTACAACATTGAGTCTGACGGTCCATTTTCTCTCTATGCATTCACCTTTTCGTACTTGAAAGATTTCAACTCTTTTATGTAAATCAGCATGCTATTGAAGCATGCCAAGGTATGCAATTGTTAGCATGACCTCTAACAGTCCGTGTAGACCGGTGATCAGATTCTTTCCTCTCTGATCTATATGCAAGCTGTGATTGATGTTTGTAATTGATACATTGTCGTCGGGCTGACATGGGGATCTATACCTTCCATTGCTTGGCAGAGTCGATGTGACAGATTGTCCCCGTCTACCCCCTCCCTAGCCCCCTTCATTCCCTCCCGGGGGCCTTTCAGTCGACTTGGTACGACAGCGATATGTCACCATGCTTTCATGAAACGCAGCAGCAACCCGTAGCACCGCCATCGTTGTTGTAATGCAATCGATAAGAATAATAAATCTTTATTAAATTTTTCAGAGCACCGTCAGTTGCTGGCGAGTTGTTCATAATAGCATGTATCATAAGCGCAATCAATCACTCAGTTGTGTGGTATGGGGACAAAAAATCATGAACAGAATTCCGCTAAGGATATTATGCGGCGATGATTTATGGGTTCCATTGGAGAGTGAGTGAGAGCTTTTTAAATCGGTGATTTCCTCCAAAACATGTTTGTAGCGTAACGTTATGCGCATGTATGCGATGAGTTTTACAGGCATTACTGAATTTGCAGGTCAAAGACCTAGGTCGTGATTCTGTTTCATTACTACACATGTTTCACGGTTAGACATGATACAGTTAGATAGGTTTCACTGTTACAGAGAAGCCGCTGTGAGGCAACATAATATTCTCATCAGATTGAATATCTGAATGGGGAAGATCTTTTAGAATATTTGTTTAATTTTGGAGATTAAACAGGATTGGTGTAATGACACCATTAACACGGTCCACACCCAGCACGTGGCCATGTGTTACTATAATGGTACAAGGCTGGTGTTGTGTTGCATTGCTAGATCTATTTGAACAGGTGTGGAAATTCTGTGAAGTTTTTAGACTTCATATAATACAGCAGCTTACTTGACAGTCGGGGTCTGAGCGACATTGTAGTATTTTATATCGAAACTTGTATCGCCACAATAATGCTCATGCTACTTTTATCCCTATAAGCATTACGTTTGTAAATGTACAGTGTGTGTGTGTGTGTGGTTGTTTGTGTGTGCGTTTGTGTGGTTGTGTATGTGTGTGGTTGTGTGTTTGGGTTTGTGTGGTTGTGCTTGCTTGTTTTGGAAATAAATGTGGTCACGTGCTCAGTGTGCGTGTTTATAACGAGTAAAGTTCGAACGAAGTTGAATATAAACTGGTTGATTGTTTATCAGCATTGCGAGAACGACTGGCCACGGTCTCTGCTGGCTAATTTAATCGGTTGCGTGTTTTCTCTCCCTGTTCTCTTGCGTTCCAACCTATGGTCGGCTTGCTGCTGTAGTTAAGCCCTGAGGGTATCGAATGTTTTCTGAGTTCCTTTGATGCCACGGATTGTTGGCTGCGAGGCTGTTCCGTGTGATGGCGTCATTTAGACTCTGTAGTTGTTGCTCTGTTGCTGTTCTGTTGCTGAATGTTGCTCTGTTGCAGCTTTGTTGTTGTATCGTCTGATCACTGCATGGATCACTCTATTGGTGTGAAACATTGCTGGAGCTTTAATTAATCAATGGACTCGTTTACATTCATTGACCCCCACCATGCGTGGAAAGTAACGATTCACTTCTAATTCCATTGCATGCGCTTTTGTGAGAGGTGATAAAATGAAACGTGAGGTTAATCAAACTGGTTACAATTCGAATGATTTGATGTCCGGGATTTCTCACAGTGATGGTTAACTAAATTATAAGTATTTTCCACTGTGGTAAGCAGACCACAAAAGTTGTTGACCCAAGTGCAGCATTTACCCGACGTTTAACCCCGATACAAACTCGCCCGTTCATCGATAAAGTAATGCTTCAGCGCTAGGTGGCAGTTTCCACATCAGTAAACAAGATGACCTTGATGTGAGCGCTCGTCCGTCTCTCTCTTGAAGTGTGGAGAAAGCATGGCCACGGCGGCGGCGTTGTTGACGACCCGATCTAGAAGGTCACTGTACGCTGGGTCCTGCACCAAACTAGAGCGGATCAATGGTCCCAGAGTGTTGGAGCTAGGGACAGAATATTAGCACAAGACTTCCTACAGCTCGATTCGCTTCGTTATATCTCTATTTCTGCTTTAACCAGAGTGGCTTCAAGAAGCCTTGAAGTTTTTCACCCGTGATTGCTGAAACGTCATTATAGATTTTTAAACTATTAAAAGTCTGCATTGTTTCCCGTACAAGTCGTGGATGGTGTTCTATATCTAGCCAGCGGTGTCTCGGAAATGAATCACAGCAACGGACCAAAGCCTGAAAACAACATGTTTATTGCGCTGCGGCTGCGGCGTCTACAGACAAAAGCGCAGTGGCAATGAAGTCGTTGAGCAGCCGTGTTGTGCAACACTACTCATGTTCTACTGCATGCGCAATCTGACTAGCAGCACTGCGCAATATCTCTAGGCGACCGGCTGGCCCGATACGCAGACTGACTAGGCGACCGGCTCGTTCCGTACACTGCCGGTGCTATAGGCGTCCGGTGTGACTCATGGAAGGCTGGGGACGGGAAGGGACGTGGAGTTGTGGGAGGCATTGTTATGTTGTGAAATTCATGTGGAGTTGTGGACAAGAAAAGAAATGCTGACGACAAAGTGTAACGCAACAAAGTATGCGACAAAGTGTCTCTTGTATTGAGATTCGAAAAATTCACGAAATTATAATGATGGATGACTTAATTAAATAATATTTTGAGGGTCAATTTCTGTAATTTTAGGGCTGATGTTGAACATTGGTATCTGTGAAATAGATAGTAAATAAATTTACATGTATGTACAGCTGTACAAGGTCACTACATAGCCTGCCGTAGGAGCGACGTTTCTCCCTTTGTATTCTCGTCTTAAATGTCACAGCTCCTCGCTACAGCCTTGTGCCATTGCGTGATGAGTTGCCTTCTAACTGCCCAGGCTGCTTCCCCAGTACACTCATCTAACCACAGCATTGTTGTGCAATGGGCGCGGTGCAGGCAGATATCTGTCCTTAGCATGCGTGACTGGAAGTTATTACGTTGCTGATTGAAAGGTTCGTGTTCTGGAACAGGTTTCTGGCAACGTGCCAGCGATTTTTGAATCTGCCTTGATGGGCCTTATGTCTGGATCATTAATGAATTCCAACAATATTCATGCACAGTGATGATGATCCTTTGGAGTTAGCTTGGCCACGGCAGACAGCTCAGTCCACTTGTGCTTGAATGATTAATAAATTCTTGCAGTCATTATCGTTGCGGGTTTTCAGTCACTCAGACTCGTATGAAACCGAATGTAGACAAAGGGCGGCATATGATGCCAATGATGGCTATGCGAAGGGTGCAAAGGTTCTTTCTATAGGCTAAGGCTTTAACGACAAAGTATATAAATTTTGTTAAACATTCACTGGCGAAGGCGCTGATAAGGCATTTGCAGTGTCTACTGGCTGGAAGTGAGTGCTCTATTGTCTATAAGTTCATTGCTCTATGTGCTATCCAATTTGCATACTGCAAGCCGTTCTCCAGGCCATGGTTTCATAGGCAAGGCTCGACAGGCATAAGGCACGACAGGTTTAAAGGTACGACAGGCTTAAGGCATGACAGGATAAAGGCACGACGAGCTTAAGGCATGACAGGATAAAGGCACGACGAGCTTAAGGCATGACAGGATAAAGGCACGATAGGCTTAAGGCATGACAGGATAAAGGCAGGATAGGCTTAAGGCTCGACTGGTTTAACGTGCGACAGGCTGCATGTAAATGTACTGATCCTATCGCTAGCCGCTTTGCTGCGATTGAAATTCTTCAAATTCTTTTTACAGCTGCATTCTTCGATTCACATTCTTTAGTTGTTAATAATTCAAGTCTATAGCGTCTGCGTCGAGTCGTTTGGTTGTAAGTCGAGTAGACTTCTGATTTAATTCACAACCACTCCCCCCCCCCTACAGCTACCCTCTCCTCTGGGTTACCTTTCCTCCCCCCACAGCTACCCTCACGCTTGGGGGAACCTCTCGGCTGGTGTTGTACACATGCATTGATGGCTTTCTGGAATGCATGATCTAATTTGAACCCAGCAGCTGTTCGTACCGGTACATTGCTTTGAGGAGGAGCCTGTTCAAAGTTAAGAAGAGTAAAACATTATAACGAGGAGCGGTGGGGCAGGGGCAAGAAGGACTGCATTACTGTATTGTGACTGATGTTTATGTTGTATATAAAAGATGACAGTTATAGAATTCATGACGCGTCTCTGACAGTCCTGTCATACCTATGGTTGATATCAATGACTTTGTCAATGACACAGATGTGACTCCTGGGATCATCAAGTAGTATGTCACTATCATGTAACGCTGAGAGTTTTCACGATGTACAAATCTCGATTAGCTATTGAATAAGAAGCTGAGGAAGAATTTGTGGTGGCGATATTTGTTGCAAATAGGTTTAGTTTACTAGCACGAATTGACTTGATAGACGAAACATGAAACATGGAGAGAGATACTTGCACTGTTAGTGCATGTACAGTGTACTTGTGTATATGTTTCGATTTCTTGCACGTTAGTGTTTGTACTGTATGTGTGTCTGGAATTATTGCATTAGTGGTGAACTCTTACCGGAGATGATCTTGCGCTACCTGTATGGATGCATGTCTTTGTGCTCTTCCTTCTCTCTCTCCTTTCCTTCAGTCTCTTCCCATTGTTTGGGAGGGGGATGGATGGGGAACGGTGTGTTGGGAAGTTTTTTAATTATAGTACCTGCAAATATTATTGGACGGGAGGGAGGGGTGAGCGTCGTGCGGAACATAAAAACTGGAGTGTTTTATGACCGATTGTTTTCTTGCATGCGCGTATTGATTGCACTGCGCATGTATTGATCCCCCCCCCGCATATCTTGCGTGTTTTTACCTGCTAATTACCTGTCTTGTTCTTGCACGAACGTGCTGGCACAATGAAGCGCTTTTACATTAAAGTCTAACCGCTTCCCTGACGCTTCCCTGACATGCATTACATTGGGAGTGTTGTCTATCTCTAACCACGGTACTTGGGTGTAGTCTGTCTCTAACCAGTGTACTTAGTTCTAAGTTACTTGACATCGATCCATGCGTCCCATGCAAACAGTTTCGACATTTCGAAATGTCTTCTGCAGCACGGTAGTGAGAGAAACAACGAGTAAGTGCCTATGTTAGCCGAGCCAGATTTCTTAACTGCTATTGATTGTCACCCAGGTGTGTTGTGCAGCGTTCCTAGCCTCACAGTCATGTACAATCCAGGTACTTCGTGCTAATGTTGACTCTTCTAGCGACCTGACGGGCACAGGAATGGCGGCCGGGTCGCACGGGGGCGTCTCTGTTATGTTGTTGTTCTTTTTCACTTTATAAAACAGCTCCTCTGCAGGCCTCTAGAAGAATCTATAACAGGCATTGCTTGACTACACGAGTTTTTCTATTAATCGACTGTTTTGTCGGTCCGCTGTGTGTGGGCTGATTTGTTTGTCTGTTCGTGCATGACTCGGGTCACGAGCTCTTGTCACAGAGTTGTATCTCTCGAGGTAGTTAGATACAAGTGGGCTGTCTTGTGCCTCGAGGAGTGAAAAGTGAATGGTTCATATTCGTTCACCTCAAGTTTTCAATTTCCGGTCAGCACTGCCGTTGTTGTCGTGCCGTTGATGTAAAACGGGCGTTTCTATGCCTTGCAGCAGGTCTACAGCATCTCGAGGTTTCATGATTATTTGATCATCGATATGTGACGCTATTTGTCTACAAATTTAGGTAAATCAATAATTATTGTCCATGTCTATAATTTCTTTACTGACATGATTACTGAATCTGGTTAAGGCTGCAGACATCCATGCCTTTATTCAGTCATTTATTCATTCAGTGATTTTATTCATTCAGTCATTCGCTCATTCACTGCTAACCTTTCATTGGAAATTTCTCATTGCCAGTTATGAATTTAAAGTTGATTAAGAGCCCTTTGATGTCGCTCTATAATTCGTCATCCTAATTACCGTCCAAGGTTGCTCTCTGCTCTTTGTGTGATGTGCAGTAATTTTACAGATCCTTTTGTGACTCAGCTGGTCAATAGATAACATCAAGCTACTACGCGCCACGTCTTTCAACTCGACGTCTTTAATATAGATTGAATTACAATATACATAAATATACATTATGTGTGTGTGTATGATAAAAGAATTCCTGACGATATATATGTCCCTTATTGACATGATAAATTGATGAGACCCGCGGTGCATAGCTTCTGTATGAATGGGCGCCGCCGCACAGTTCCTTCATTGAAGGATTGTACATACATCGATAGTTCTTTTGTCGACCGACCTAAAGAAGGCATTTGACTGAGTGTATCATTGCTCATAAACATCTCTTGCAGGTAGTTCAGCTGTACAGTACATGTATTGTACAGGAAGATTTACGCTGGCAACAGCTGTATAGACATGTTTTACTGACGTCAAGTTTAAATGAGCTCATAAATTATCTTCAACGGTTTTGATTTGTCCACGTGATCTAGATTTAAATATAACATTTAAACGGTCTCTCTCTCTCTCTCTCTCTCTCTCTCTCTCTCTCTCTCTCTCTCTCTCTCTCTCTCTCTTTGTCAGTTTGTGTCTGTAGGCCAGTTTGTTTTATGTTTTTTTTAGCGTTTTAAAGTTATTCCTGAGAGTTCTAGTTCATTATTTAAAGGTCTTTTAATGTAGGTGTTTGTAATTACTTTACTGCTTCGTTATGCTAGTTAATTTTTACATATCATCTCGTTACTGGACTATTAAACAACTATTTATTGTTGTTTACTTCGTTTAGTTCATTTCTCTCGAGCAGTAAATGTAGCGCAGCTCCTGCCGGGTAACTGGCACATCTACGCATTGTGCTGTTAGTAGTAGTAGTATTTCATGTCTTCTAAAAAGTTCACAGTTTCATTTATAGTAATTTATACAGTATACTCTTACAGCATTTGCTTCGAGCTATTTTTTGAAAACAAGGTCTCTATGTTTACTCTAGTGACTAGTTTATGCAAAAAAAATGAAGGCAGGAAAAGACCGAAAAAGAAATGGAGTGAGATGGGTGTGAAAGTGAGCTCGAGAGAGAGAGAGAGAGCTCGAGAGAGAGAGCTCGAGAGAGAGAGAGAGAGAGAGAGAGAGAGAGAGAGAGAGAGAGAGAGTGGTAGGGAATGCAGACTTTATCATGCGGAAGGTTTACACAACGGCTCCGCCTATATCTGCTATGCGTTGTGGCACCGATGGCGGATATGGAAAACAGTCTGTAGTGAGATATATCCTCATTGCGAGACAACTGGTTGCAGTTGTGTTTCCGGGAGATAAGCTAAGGGCCAGCCACGGTCTCCCGAGACTTGGGAATTGTTTTACAGTTCAATTGATTAATGATGTACACAGTTGTGGTGGTGATGAAAGGCTGAGAGTGTACGTCCAGTGACTGGCTGAGAGTGTACAGCAAGTAGGAGTGTGTACCGCTATTCCTGTACAAGTTCCGAGTACTTTACCGGCAGAGAATTTCTAAACCGTTCAGGATTTGACGCCCGTGAACAGCTGGTTAGAGGTTAGAGAGAGAGAATAATTATGTCTAGTAGACGGATATAACTCGGCCCGGTAATGGGAACGCTTTCGTTCTGAACTGTACATGAGTATTAAACAGTTTTATCGGTTAACCTTGGTTTATGTGTGACTGTGCTGTGGTGAATGATTATGATTAAACGGTACCAATGTTCTACTAAGAATAATTGCCTTAATTAATTAATCTTAGTAATTAATTAAATCTGGCAGTGTATCATGGCTTTGTAGAATCCGCAATGTGTCAGAACTTAGATAGTAGTAGTTATTGGCCGTGGGTTTTGAGAACGTGAAACTCTACCGTACAGTATCTATGAGCGGTAGAACTAAAGCTTGAATTTTGTTTATCCGCTCTTTCTGTGATTACATGTTCTGCTGCAAAGCAAGCTGCTGCTTACAATCAGAAAACAGATGCAGACTTGATTAGGAACAAAACTGTGCCTAAAATCTACACAATTATTTATTAGAATTTGTCTACATTTTAAGCAGCGTCAATCCAATGCAACTACAATGCAGTTACAATGCGTTTTATCACGCGATCTAATAATTCTATCTACTGTACTTGTTATAGGTGAACGGTAATTCAAGTGCACATAATGGTACTTGCACATGTGCAGGCGCGGGATGCACACACACATAGCTGTGCACCTGATTTGATTCATGTTGTGTTCCGTTCTGATCTCTGGCCCCCGACTCCGTGACAGCTCTTCTAATCCTTCACTCTTGTTGACTCCACGGGGGGGGGGGCTGTCCACTGGGAGGGGGGGGGGGATACTGCAAGGTCTCTTTCCTGCCAGTCCTGAATACATAGTAATCAGTTTTCTTCCTCTGTTGACATCGTGTCAGCCAAGCCGGGAGCCAAGTTGACAAGGTCTCTTGCTGCAGCTTATTGACTCCGGTTAAACTCTACTCCCCCTCCGCGCTCTTTCTTCCCCTCCCCACTCTTCTTCCCTCTTCTCTGTTTCTTAGTCGGTTTATGTTTGTCCACTTCTTTCTGGTTCTGTCAAATCGGGACCGCTGAGGACCGATTTAGACACCATGGACTAACTGGACCATTGCTGCTTTTATTTTAGTCTCAAGTAGTAGAGGGGGGGGGGCAAGCACGGGGGGGAGGGGGACGGTCTAAATCAATTGACTTTGCGTACTTTCGCTAATTTGCAGCTTTGCTGCGGCTATGCTGCATCGCACGAGATCTCGTTATATAATAATCGCTTTATCTACGACGCCACTCAGAAAACTGGACTACTTTTTTCTGTGAATGATTCTACAAATAGACGCAAGGTTAATTGACTGGGTGTGATTCACTCGGCTCGTTCCTATGACGGCCGAGTTAGGAAGTTTACAAAATTGAAGCGCATAGATTATATACAGTGTGCTGATGTAGTAGTGCAAGATGGGAGTATTGTGTGCATGTACCAATTTTAGTTTAGTCATTGATTGATAATTGTTTTGTACTGCCCGCAGCTACGGTAATGTTATAAATGTAGCTACTACGGTGAAGCCATACTTCATAATGTACATGCTGCTGCAGTTATGCAATGGGCTGTGCTGATATTTTGTAGGGAGTGCATTTATGTGTGCAATTATGCGATGATAGGCTCTGAATTAGATGGAATGTGATGGCACACATATTTACTTCTGGGAAAACACTGCTCAGGTTATGATGGAAGCTGTGATTCAGCGTGGGCGGAGCCTAATGATAGCAATCAAGAACAGCAGCTGCTGTTGTAGGTATCTGTACTTAGTAGTCCGCCTGTAATCCGACCGTCCACCCGCCCCCCCCCCAAGGAGTGTCCTCACTGTCCTCATTATTAAGCAGCTTTTGCGTGGAAGAGCTTTCCATTCATAACTTATTTACAGCAAAGAAATTAGAAAATAGATTTTGTTCATTAAGAAGGAGAAACAAGAGAGAGAAAGAGAGAGAAAGAGGAGGTTGATGAAACTGCCGACGCATCTGCACACTCACCTAATTCAGATATAAATGTTACAAAGCGGATACACAGCACGCCGTTTTCTCTCGACAAAGTCTCTAATTACGAAGACAGTGCGCGAGTAGGCGTCGAAAACAAATTGTTTCCTGCCGGTAAATAGAAAGTTTAGTTCTTCCCTCTTCTTCTTTTTTCTTATTTTTGTCAACACTTGTAATCCGTGAGCTAGAAAAATCTGTAATCATTATAATTGACAATTAATTTTCTATACCGGCAAATAGAATCTAATCATTATTTGTATTTGTGCTTTTTTAGGTCGGGACCAGTTTTCAATATTTTTACCTTTTTGCTCTAAAAGGAATTTCTAAAATGAATTATTCTGGATTATAAATATAGGAGAAATACTAAAATAATTAAGAGCATAGTTCTCTTTTGTTAACCTAGAAACTTCCCTTCGGCTACAACTTGACTTGTGCAAACACAATGTCACTTTTGTCTTCCTTTGTATTCCCTGTATTTGCTTACAATTACCTGTGTGTTCCCTTTGTTCTCTACCTGGAGATTTGATCCTACTTCCAGTTCACACAGACGTCCATGGATCCTCTCAGTGAAGTAACTCGAGCGTGACGAGTATTCCATCCTTTCAGTGAGCCGTGTCTGTGCATGTGTCTGCTGACCGTGTGCGTGTGTGTGCTGACCGTGTGTGTGTGTTCGTGAGTGCATGTGTGCGTGTCGCTCCGGGCGGTAGTTGATCTGGATAGGACAATGAACACTGAACTAACTGGACCAATCACAAGTCAATAAACCTGGATTAGTGCTACGTCAGCAGCGGCGGCCATCTTGTAACGCTTCATTGAGTTCTACACCGATTGGGTACCGGGTACACCGAGCTGTACACTTATTGCGAACCACTACATGTACGCATTAAGTAGTTGGTCTGTTTGGCAAGGAGCCAAAGCCCTATGCTTATATTCATTCACCTGAGGATTTCAATGTTGAAATATATCAGGGCATGCATCTTTCAAATTTCTTGGAGTCTAGAAGGGAAAACTTGTAGGATTAAATTCTAGGCCTACTGAAATTCAGGTATCGCATAATTGAAAAATCAAAAGCACTTGAAACTTTAGTTAAACGAAGAGTAGAGTAATGTTGACCACTGCCTCAGGATACCTCTTAACTTCAGTTATCCCGCACTTATCCCGCACTTATCCCGCACTTATCCCGCACTTATCCCTTCTCACCTATTTCTCGATTACCTAATTAGAGTGAAATGAGTGGGTGACTCTTTTACTGGTCATGGTATGTAGTAAGTAGATCAGGTTTATACTTGATTTGTATTTACTTACCAGGAACGACTCTTGAAACGTGATGGCCATTGAGCCGTCGTGTCATTACAATCCCACCGGTTAAAGAATAGCACTTCAATGAACTTTGCATTGATGTTGTTGACTTTCTCTGATTACCGGTGGGATTAGCACACTTGCACTGTTTGCTGAAAGATTTTGACACGCCCACTTCGCTAAGAATGACTCCTAGAAATTCATGGATTGTGCAAGTTCTCACTAAACCTGTGTGAAGTTCTCGAGGCAAAGGGCGTTTCCCGGCGAAGTGCAGTTCTTTTCTGTGATCTTCTTCTTGATTATCTCAGGCAAATAGAGGTGATTCACAGTTTCGCTTAACTTGCTCGTAATGCCCTACTTCAATCGGATAGACGGATTTAGCTTGATGTGTTGAATTATGAAGTCGGGCTGGCAAATATAGTGATCTATACCTTGTGATATGTGCCTATCTATCTCAGTTAGTACTGATAACAGGTAATTTTGAGCTGTTAATAAATTACTTGTTGGTGACCTAGATTTAAATAGAAACTCTTATTTCTACTTTCACTATAATTGTTCTGTTTTGCACTTTAGAATCTTTCGGTTTTATTTTGCACGATCTCTCGTCAATTAGCCGCGGAGAGAAAATATAGATTGCGTTTCGATTTCTTCCTGGTCTTGTTTTCGTTGTGGAAAGTGGACCAGACAATCTGCGGTGGCAGCGGGGAGCACCGACTGCGTGATGTCGTGATGCTTACAATGCGTGGTCCACACCGGGAACGTGTCTCCGTGTATCCGGATAATTGATTGAGTCCCTTTAGTAGGAGACATTGTCGGATAAGTGTCCCCATTAGCGGCAGCCATTGTGCGCTCTAATGGTCGAGTTAACGCTTGTTTTGCTGAAAGGGTAGAGGGATGGGGAGCCGGGGGTGAGGAGGAAATTTGAGTTAGTTAATGGGTAGTTGTGACAGAGACTGGTGTTCATGTCGGCCGACTACTAGTCTTGTCGTGTCTGGAGGAAATAATGTGTTGATCTACTTCTACTGCAGGCCACACAGGCCGTGGTAGAATGTAGTCCTCCGGTCCATGCATGGCGGTCCACTTTGTGGGTAACCAATAGAGATTAAAGATCGCCACGGTACTGCTGTTGGTCATGTCTGTGTTTTGTGGCGAGATGTTGGAACTTTTCTCGAACTTTCGCCCGGTGTACATTTTCCTTCCTGCTAGCATATTGTACTCTGGCTACAAAAACAAGCTTATGTGTAGCATGGCTACAAGCTATGTAGCATGGCTACGAGCTGTGTAGCATGGCTACAAGCTATGTAGCATGGCTATGTAGCATGGCTACGGGCTATGTAGCATGGCTACGGGCTATGTAGCATGGCTACGGGCTATGTAGCATGACTATAAGCTGTTTATCATACAAGCTATATTATTAACAAGCTACATTGCATTGCAGTCAATTCTTGTATTTGTTGAGTCGTTACAGTATAATGTATTTTTGTGAAATATCGATGTTGTCAGCATTTTCTGGCTTAATTATTTATTGTTGCTTTGCGCTTGAAATTTGCAGTTTAACTTTGTACACATTAAGGCACCCTTTCGCATCTTGATGTATTAGCTTCATTAGTTTGTAGTAACAACTAGGCGGCAACTTGATGCCAAAGAATTCATCATGTACACAAGTGTCCTAAAATAAGCCGAGTTCCACTTATAGCACGAACAGCCCTCCTCCCTCTGCAACGGTTGTAGACTCGTCGTTATTACTGTAACTGTTTATGGACAGAAAATTGACTCAATTAATCCGTGTATTTTCCATGTAACGGAAATACAGGCTGACTTTCAGCAGATTCTATTTCTAATCTGATCTCTAAGTAGCGTCTCTTGTAGGTGACTTGCTCACAGGAAGATCTTCCTCGCCGAGAAATTGGACACGACTCCAAATATAGAGCGGAGACTAATTTAACTCTGCTTTCTTTATTTGGGCCAGTGTTACTGTGTTTATGCATTACTGCGAAATTTCAAAGATATTTATAAGTTGGGAATTGCCCTCTATAGTCGGAATTATTGCAATATATATTATTACCAAGTTCGACATACTGTTTTTGTGTTAACCGTGTATGGCATTTGTATAATAATGTATTGGTTTAAATAATCAAGCTAATAAATTCTGTTATTTTCAATTGTTTTCAGAAAGTTGCTTGAAATCTTCATCTTTTTCCAAGAGGTGTCCGAGACAGTTTGATCAGTTGAGGCGAGTTTGAAGATGGGCAGTCTGCCACTGATCGAAGGCGTCTGGTTAACTCCGTCGTCTACTACATACTCAACAAGCACTATCGTCCTACAGGACAAGTCGACCATCTCACCCTCACCCCTCACCGCCTTCCAGCATCGCTCAGCCAACCGTTCCCCAGTCGAGTCACCCCCAGTCCACAAGAAGGCGCTAATGAGAGTCGGCTCCGTCTCTTCATCACCACAACTCGAGTCAGTCATCCCAGACAGATTCTTCGGGAACAACATCGAAGACTTTGTGTCGGCAACCATGGGCAGAAAGAACACAGCATACCAGAGGCAGCAACAGCCAACCGCTGCGCCTGGGAAAGAGAACAAGTCCATACTGAAGGGTGGTTCTATGAACAATGGTACAATGATGCGGGCAAGAAGGAGAGTTGAGTTTCAGCCGAGCGTACAAGTCTTCCACTTCGACAAGGTTGCTGGGGAACACGTCGGCTCTGAGAATCAGATGTTGAGCGTTGAGCCGAAGGACAGAAGGGAGTTTGTTAACAGAACCATTCAGAACAAATTCCGAGTGGTTGATATGCCGTCGCTTGCTCCCGCCAGCAGTGGGACGATGGTACTGAATGCGGGGCGAGTTGGGGGCGACGTAGTGGACAGTAAACCCGTGGGAGGACTAAAGTCTCTCCTCAACGGCATTAGCGGTAGCTCAGAACCCCGCCTTCAATATAATCCCACACTCAATGTCGACCAATCATTGCCGGGCATCAAGTCTACGCCACGCCCACTTCCCCTCCCTCAGTCGTCACTAATTCCCACGTCAGAAGGCTACGTCCCTGGCGCAGTCGACTTCAATTTCTTCGAGGACGAATCTCGGCGGCTACGGATCAAGTTCACGATTCCTCTCGGTGACGGAGTGTCCGCGACCGACGTCCTAGTCAAGGCGAACATGACGGGCAACAAAGTGCGCGTCGTTGCGAGTCGGACAGTTCGCGGTGGTGCTGGGGGTCGCGACGCGATGACTCAGAGGGAGGAGTTTAGCGAGCGGTACCTGCTTCCGATGGAAGTCGACCCGTACCTGATCACAGCGCGCTTGGACGGGGCTGGGAATCTGTTCGTCGAAGCGCCGATCATGACGGCGGAAAGGAAGAAAGCCCTGGCGGCGGAGAAACAAGCTAAAGTCAGTCAGGCTGAGACGAGCAGTAACATGCAGGGATTCAGCTTATAGCCGCCGCACCGTGGCAAGAAATATCGACATTTATAATCCCAGTGGACTGATGATACTTGGTATCAGATTGACTGTAATATCTGATGTATTTGTAAGATACGTGTATTGACGTGTATGTTGAATACACTCTATGAATACACGCATTCTACTGCCAGTATTCAAGAACTGTTGCTTCAGTGTGGACGATACAGTGTTATTGCATCCAACAACTTTAAGTTAAATAAATTTAAATAAATTAAACGGATGTCATTACACAATACAGGAGTCACTATCGTCATAAAAGACACGTTGTCGTAGTCATTGCATCATTGACATAATCATTGATATAATCATTGAATCATGGACATAATCATTGACATAATCATTGACATAATCATTGTATCATTGACATAATCATTGACATAATCATTGACATAATCATTGACATAATCATTGACATAATCATTGACATAATCATTGGCATAATCATTGGCATAATCATTGGCATAATCATTGAATCATTGACATAGTCATCAATGTCAGAATTATATCTGAACAGAAAGGAGACAAAATTTCCAGTAGGCTTATATCATAGCGCTGTATCACCCAGTATGGACAAATTTCCAGCAAATGCTCCATGTGTTTGTTATCACAACTTTTATCTGTTGAGTTATTTGATAATTAAGTAAATAATTAACTAATTACTGAGCGAATCCCGTGTGATGTGAAATGTGATCACGATGTGTGATGTGGATGTGAGATGTGCCTGCATGTCGCCTTGATTCATATCATGCTACCCTGATTGACTGTTCAACTATTTATTGTGCCGCCGCCGGTGCGCAAGGAAAGAAGGGTATTACTCATTATTACATTGCTGTAGTGTTAACTAATCTCGTTAACGTTATTTATCTATATTATATACAATGATAATTAAGATTAGAGTTACTGTGTGGGTACATATGTGTGTGTGTGATTGGACAGGATTATTTTTGTATTAAATGAGAGAGAACTTTGCGCTGTACTAGATCATTGAGATACTGCATGAAGTGTTTGAACAGTTGTTTTGTATAGAGTGTGCGATTGTGAATGAATTTTTGTTATTTTTGCGTAATCTCAAATAACAGTCTGTTCTTCAATCTGCTCTTATTTTTGTTCTCTGATGTCGTGTGACTGTTGCTGAATGCTATTTAAAGTAAAGAATAATCTCGCTTTATTACAATAAATCTGTTTATTTTAACAAAATATAACCTGTGTTACTTGACTGCATTGCAATTACGATTAGCGACTTAAATCTACCGCAGACTTAGCAAACTCAACAATTGATCAGAACGGTTGATCTGATGGTTTCGTTTTTTGCAACCTCATAAACTAAAACAGACATTACAAGTTCAGCTATATTTAAATGCTAAAAGTTTAAATTATTTTGAACTTAAACTGCAATGGCAATACTGGTAATCATACCTTAAACTATACACAACATTATTATACACAACATTGTTATACACAACATCTATTATACACAACATGCAAGTTGCAGTATACAAAGTTCTTTGATAATGTTGCAAATACTTTAGGTAAGGCACAATAATAAACGTCATACAGTGTTCATAGTGGCGTCCGGTTGCTCACCATTTTCCTCCATTTGCTTGACAAGGCAATCGGTGAGATTCTTGGCATCAGGAAGGTCATCCGGCTGGTAAACATTGCCTCAGAAAGATTCAAAATATTTTGAAATGCGAAATGAAATTCAAAATGAAATGTGAGTGCTGAGTTCAATCAGCACATTATTACACGGAATATATCGGTTACATTATTACACCGAATATATGGGTTACATTATTACAGGGAATATATGGGTTACATTATTACATGGAATACATGGGTTACATTATTACACAGAATATATCGGTTACATTATTACACGGAATATATCGGTTACATTATTACACGGAATATATCGGTTACATTATTACACTGAATTAATTGGTTGCAATATTACAGGGAATATATCGGTTGCATCGGATGCATCAATCACATCATGTGCATCGGTACCTTAAATCTAGCATGCAGTAAATTGCATGCAGTAAATTGCATGCAGTAAATTGCATGCAGTAAATTGCAGCAGTTTTAGTCAATTCACTGTATCGATTAACACACGTTCGAACTGTCGACACACTCATTAACACTCTGGGTTAGAGAATGTATTCGATCGATTAAATGTCACTCAGTTCAATGACGTCACTCAGTTCAATGACGTCACTCAGTTCAATGACGTCACTCAGTTCAATGACGTCACTCAGTTCAATGACGTCACTCAGTTCAATGACGTCACTCAGTTCAATGACGTCACTCAGTTCAATGACGTCAC
>JAQFYQ010000135.1:0-21503 GCA_034694885.1 Buchholzia appendiculata | reverse complement strand
ACCTACACCAGCACCCCACCCCTACCCTAAACACACAATAAACAAGATCTATTGTGTGGTATCAATTACAATCCACTAGATTTTAATTTCACACATATCTCACACTACTCGATGCCGATGTGGTCGTCGTTAGCTGAAACTGAAACTGATTCAAACAGTTGTACAAAAATCCCAACAACATGACGTCATATGCACTGAACATCTGACACTACTGGAAGAGACAGCACAGGTGGGACCGTCAGCGCTACATCAGTTGAATCACTATAGTGCACCAGGATAGGTTTATACAATATACATGTCTCTCTTGTATAAAATCAGCTTACTGGATAACTTGACTGTGAGGAAACGATGGGAATGCTCGCCTGATATTCAAGTAAGCTGATTTACATCATCCAATGGTCTACAATCATCCTTATATTCAAGTAAGCTGATTTACATCATCCTAGTGGTCTACAATCATCCTTATATTCAAGTAAGCTGATTTACATCATCTTAGTGGTCTACAATCATCCTTATATTCAAGTAAGCTGATTTACATCATCCTAGTGGTCTACAATCAACGTTGTCGTTTCACACCCAGCATTCATTTCAGATATCTATTTCAGACGCCCCACAAGTTTCCCTGCCAGGTAATTTTCCTCCAACATATTCTCCCAGTAACTCCACCGGAACAAAGAGCTCTAGCAGAGCGCCAGATAATCCATGGAGCTGGTCAATAACTATAGACATAAATTGAATGTTCATAATTTACAAACGTATTGGATTTATGAAGCAAACGTGTAATGTCTGATGTCATCCTGACATCAACATTGCCCATCCAGTCCAACATGCCAGTCTATTTTAGCGTCAGAATTCAGAGGGCCCACACGAGAACATTTTACACAGAAATGAAGCTCTCACAACCTACGATAAAAAAAAAATTCAGATAAACAACATAAATTGCTCCAAGACTACTCGACAATCCCTATTCGACATCCTCATCATCTCAATTTGTACCTTTTACATTTTAAAACATTGTAATAATCAAAGTACCTACTTCGTATACATAAACTGATAATCTACAATGATGACACCATGTATGTGATCCAGGCACAATGCACGGCTCAAAGCTTCTCTACAACAGCTACTCAATAGCTACTGGACCCTACCTGAAGGTTATTTTCCTCATCCTCTTGCTTTTTCTGTTTCTTTGCCTTCGCTTTTTCCTTCACCGGCCCGGTGGATTTCTTCTTTCTCGAGGTCTGTTTGATCGCCGCCGGCTCGGGGCTGCCGGTCCGTGACACGGGTGCCGGCGATGCAGATCTTTTCTTATTGGACGACGAGGAGGTAACCTGTAAGGAACCTGTCGGTATGGGGTCGCGCACCTGATCCATACCTGGATGACCCTGAGACCCGCCGTACAAGGACTGCGGGTCAGTCGTCGGGTCAACGGCATTCTGGATGCCGTGACCCATCTGAGATCCACCGCTTGTCTGAGGATGCGGCTGAGGTCCCAATGTCGTCGAATTTGAACCACCGACGGGGCCAGGGTGAGGGCCCCCGAGTGACGGAGCCTGTTGCGGTCCGTAGCCCTGCTGCATGGGCGGCCCCTGCGGAGGAATCCAGTAGTGTTTGTTATCACAAATGTTTGATTGAGAATTAGCCGACGGTCCGCCCGGCATGTACGGCAGCTGAGATTGGTTGAGATGATGAGACGGCGGAGGTGGTGAAGCGTACATCTGGGTCTGAGTCTGCGGCGGCTGCTGCTGCTGACCAATGCAACCGTACTGGTTGCGAACCTGTGCAACAATAGCAACACAATCATACAACACACACTCAGATTTATAAAATTCTTTTACAAAATGTTAACAACACAACAATCAGTCATTTAATGATCATGACAAGCCTGAAACAACCTTGGGCACAAAACTCATTCGTTATAGTTCATTGTGAAACACCTAAGCTTTAATCAACTTTAGTGAATACAACCAGTATCGTTCATAATAATCACGTAGCACCTCGTCTAGATCTACAGCATAATTAATTACGGCTTTTACACTGTTCTATCTGCCTTCCACCACAAACATAATACAGACTAAAATGTAATATAGGCCTACACTATTATATATAATATAGGCTATATACTACGGAAGACATTAAATTAACGTGGAAATCACAGAAATACAAACTGCTTACATTACTAATTTCAGTCTTGACTTTAGGAACGCTTAACAATAAGCCAGAATTAAATTTTTGACGGAGATTAGATCCTTTAAATCTAAACCATCACCTCAGTGCATCAAATCTAAACGAGACAGTCCACAAAACGTGCAGCCCTTAAACAATCCACCAATCTCACTAACTGGTCGCCGAATGATAAGCAACGCTCAGCGATAGAGAAAAACAGAGCAGTATAATTAGCGAGATGGAAACCTAATGTTTTCACAAGTCCACAGTAAGACCATCATAGTATTACGAGAGAACGAGACAAACACAGGAGAACAAGTGCAAAGAAGTTCAAAATAAAGACGAAATTGGCCAGGTGAAAGCCAAGACGCTAATGAATCGTTCTAAAGGTCTGAACGCACGCATGATGTCGTACCTCAAAAGACAGAGCGTCAGAAAAATACTGGCTGCCATTGAACTACCGTTAAGCAGATTACACTCACTGACTTTATCCAAAAATTGGAACAATAGAATTGTCGCTATCACAAATCAGATACAGTATACAGACGAGCGAAGTGTTGCCTCTGAGGTGAATACAATAACTGTTATTGATCTAGGGTAGTCACATTAACAACGATAAAATAGGCATCCCCTCCACCCTCTCTTTCTCCCACACTCTCTCATTTCGAAACTCAATCACGTGATCGTACAGACGCTGACATCGGCACCAATAACCACGTGCTCGAGTGTAAACAAAAACACAATGTTTTCAGTTCACAAAAAACCTGTGAAACACGTGGTCCGTTCAAGCGTTCGCTAACGAGGCTCAGGACAGCCGTTAAGCAACGACCATAGATGATTCCAGGATTCCGACGGACGGAAGGAAGGAGGGAAGGAAAGAGGGAGGAGGAGAGAAGAGAAATGGCATGCAATCAATTACTACAAGACCGAAGCTCAATCGACAGACCGGTACGCCGACAAGGTCGACTGTCAACATTAAGCACTTCTCTCTTTTACACATTCTACAGCTCTCCCCTCCCCCCAACCCTCTCCACATCGCCTCCCCCCTCTCTTCCCTTCCCATCACGTACCGCCCGCCGCGTTGTGCCAATATGGTCAAGGTCAATACAACGGTGGTGGTATGATGATGTTGCCGAGAAGGATGGAAGGAAGTAATGAAAGAGGAAGAAGGAAAGGTAGACATTGAGACGAGATGAGGATAAGAGAGGAGCTCCACGAGTGAGTGGGGGAGGATGCGGAATTTGGAGAGGGGTGTGATAAAAGAGAGAGTGGAGTGGGAGGGGAATGCAATGATGTAATAGCCGAATGTAAACAGTAAATGACAACAGTGAACCGTGGCCTACAGACGCCGCCGCGGCAGCCGACCCTCGCCACTGCCAGCTAATGATAACTAATGTTTTCCCTGCGGAATAAGTAGGTCCGAGCTCACAACCATTTCAGCTCAGTCAATAACTGAGGTCAATAATTACGATCATAAGGTCGAGACAACAATGGACACATTTAAATAAATGTCCTGGTGTGTCACATACACAGACAGTGCCCAGGTCATTGAAAGTCTCAACGACTAGTCATACTGACGACATCAATATAGGCGCTCAACAAACATCAACCTCCTCCACATATATAATATAAGAAAAATATCAGCGTACTATACACACACTTGATACAACCAGTTTTTCATCTATACTGTAGGATCTTTCACCATGGGCACAAAGCCATTCATGAATCATATTTATTACACTACCAATAACTACATATTCTTCCCGGGTAAAATCTGGACACGTTGATCAGCTATTGATAGAAAAGTGTCTCACCGGACATTCATCATGTCGCTACATTTCTTCTTCATGTATAATGGAGAAGAAAATAAAGACTTTGTACCTTCAAAGTTGTCCGAAAACAAACATCTGCATACTCTCAGGGTTTTCTAGGCACTGAGTTTTCTAGGCACGACAAATTATATTTTGCACAGGGTTTGCAACTAAAGATTCATGCAGAATTTATGTTGCAGAAAAATCCTCTGGTCTTCTATAGAACTTTCAGCTGTTTCAATGTGAGGAACAAAGTACACAGCTTTCTTAGAATCATCCAAGAAATATATCAGCTCTCAAAAAATGTTCTCATAATGAGCAAACAAGCATCAAACAATTCATACACTAGGGTACGAATAATAATATTCTCACGGAATCCGTAAACCTAAATAACGAGAATCTACATCGTCATCATCAGCTTCAACATTTTATGTCAGTTTTTACTTGCTAGGAGGGGTTGGATGTAGTGTCCCTACGGGCTCATTATGGCTCGATTTTTACGGCCGCATACCCTACCGACACCAACCCGTATCGGGAAAGGATGAAAGAACCAAAGAGCAGATGGTAGCAGTCTACACTCATGCTACTGTTTCAAACAGACTACTTAATAACATCTTATTATATATTTCAAATTAATTCATACTTTATTAAAAAATCAACTGAGCAAAGCATTCCACTCCATATTTCATAGCTCATCAATGCCTTGAAACCTTTAAATACAACAGTGAGAACTTTCACAGACTCCAGTACAAGCTCTCTCAAGTGTTTCTATCCACAAATAGATCTAATCGGTAGCAATTTATAATTATGTCACCGGAATAACATATTTCTCAGAATATTCTAATCTAATACAGGGGAAGTAGAAAGACCTAGGTATGTGATCAGATCCAGAGAAATTTGGGACAAGTGCAGAGGATGCACTTGATCGTGATTTATAGTAAATAAATATTTCTATTGCTGGAAATGTCTGAACCTTTCTGGAAGATAAATTGATGCGATAACTGGTTACGATGTGATAAATTAATATCTAGATTTAACCTGAGAATCACAGTGATTCTCCACAACATACTCCACTTATGTGTCTAGTGCACATCCAGAACTAGATCAGTATATTAGAAATTTATTAGATTCTGCAGCTTCACAATTACTATATTAAATTGTTCTCAATTCATTTCAATTTTGAATTACACATTATTGTCACATTATTACACACATTATTACAGCAAAGACATTTGGTCAGCAAACAGAACAAAAAGTATTGATAGGGATCAATATATTGACAATGACAGCATTAGAAGTTCACAAATTACAAATCCTCTCATCATCACCCGCTTATATTCTACCAAATGTTGTCTATCTCAAGACCCACTTATATTCTACTATTTTCTATCTCAAGATCCGCTTATATTCTACTATTTTCTATCTCAAGACCTGTTGTTGTTTGTCTCCCGTCCTAGTCTCCGTCAGACTAGGGCCCCGTACCGCCTCCGGCTGCCGCCAGGGCGTCCTCCCACAGCTGGAGGACTGCCACCGGGACTCTCCATAGGTCCATTGGTTCCATTGGAACCAATCTCAAGACCTGCTTATATTCTACTATTTTCTATCTCAAAACCCGCTTATATTCTACTATTTTCTATCTCAAGAAAGCCAGAAGTTGACTATTCGATCCATTCTGCATCTACCTACTTGTATTCCAATACATACACAACTTATGTCTTCCTTCATCATTATCATTTCCACAGTTAATCACAGAACAGTAGTGACAAATGGCAGTCTTGTCATACTCCCCATCAAAACTGCTATCCTTCTCATTATCATCATCATCATCACTCATTTATCACTCATTTATTACTCGCATTCGCAAGATATGTGGCACATTATGTGCGCTGAGCACAGGTATAGTATCAAACATACCACACTCTAAATAGGTCTACTACTAACTTAGTATAAAATTCTCTTGTAATTTCTCTAATCGAACTGATAGCTTCCCATGTTTCTCATCCTTTGCAACAACCAAAAAGACCTAACAGATTAAGCTTATATGATAGATTACCAAGATTTTTTAAAATGACAAAAATATATACATAATACCGTTAATTCGTTCAACAACAATAAGTAAAAAAATTGATAAAAAATTGTTGACAAGACATTTTGTTCACACCTCTGTTCAACTAAGCCTAGATTATCGTTATCATCATGGTCAAACATGTTGCAAATAAAATAGCGTTTGACATCGCTCGACAATGACCACACCAATAGATGTTATCACGGGTCAACTAGATCACAAAGAACGGGCAAGGTTAAAAATAAAATTCAAATACAAGTAAAATAAAAAGGTTGTGTATCCTGGGTGTGGTTCATGTTCTTAGACATGCTACGTTGAAATGGTTAACACATCAACTACAATAACTGAGATAAGGCATGCCACAGTGGGGTGGGGTGGGTGTGGGGGGGATATGATCGTATAATAAACACCTATTGTTGAAAATCTCAAACTCTTGAAGAGGAGGCAAGACAGATATTAAATTACGATTAACGATTAATTTGAACCAACATTAGGGTTTGAATGGTTGACATAATTCATGATGCAAAGGCAATGGCACAGTATCAATGACCAGTAAAGTGTGGTGCTTCAAGTGAACGACTCACGTACCTGACTGGAATGCAGTTTATGCCTCTGTTCATCGCCAGGCGGCCAGCACTTCGACTGGTACTCGTCGTACAGACGCGTATGCTGTTGTTGTTTCTCGTCCGTAGAGTTCGGATACTGAAGCAACTGAGTGAGCATCGGCGTCGGTGGCGCGGCGTTCGCAGCCGTCGAGTAACCCTGTTGAACCTGTGGCGGCATCGTCTGACCTGGAGCAACTCCACCGCCCTCCATAAACCCACCTGGCGGCATTCCGTATCCGGGCGGAATGCCGCGCGAAAAACTTCCGCTCCTCTGCGGCGATGAACTCATCAAGTGTCCCGATCCCATGGAAGGATTATGCACAGCGGACGGTGGTCCATATCCAGGTTTACCGGACTGTGACAACTGTCCTCCTCCAATCATCGGATACTGTCCATTTGAGATGTTCTGCGGCGGCGGAGGCCCTCCAGGGCCATATCCGTCGTTCCTCATGTATGAATTCCGGTTCATCGAATACGCACCATTGTAGTTGTTTGGATACATGCTCTGCGGCATCTTCCCATACATCTCTCTCATCTGACTGTCGGCAGGTGGATAGCGCCCAATGTCGGGCATTTCCGCGTTCTGAGAATATCTCATGTCACCACCGCCACCACTTATGCTGCTGTTGCTGCTGCTGGCCCGGCTGCTTCCATCGTGAAGGAACGCAGCGTCCCTAGCCGGCTTGCCATTGTTAGCCGACACAGGAACTTTTGCAGAGCCGGTGGTGGCAGCCGAAGATGTCTTCTTTTTCTTTGTACTCATGGCGTCATATCACCTGCTGAGAACCATAACAATTTCAATTAAAATCAAATCGATAAGTACAACTGTGCAATCCAAATCAAGATTTTAACAGTTTAACACATGTATACAAAGACTCTTTGTTAACGTACATTCCGATTTAGACGTCTTTTAAATTAGGCTAATAATTTTCAATTTATATATTTTACACAGAAGTAAAGCATTGGATCTTAGACTATTATTATCAATACTTTCTGAATCAATTGGAAATCAAACTGTCTGATTCGTTAACTTGCTACAAAGCATCTGCATGAATCAATGCAATTCCAGAACGCACAAGGCAGCGGCATACAGAAGGGAACAACAGAACAAAGGATGCAACAGACAGCAGGGAGCTGCATACAAACGCTAAACTTAACTGAGAATGAATTATGTCACTCTGGCTAAAGAAGGAATAAAAAGTACAAATATTCTAATGTAATAGAATTAACAATCAAACATAAACAACAAATCTTTTCTAAAATCACACTAGTACAGTAATTATTAAATAGCCAACAACAAAAACATTCATAAACTAAATATAATAATTCAATATAACAATAATCATCAAGAGTAACACAATGCTGACATTAAACATCTCGAACTTGATGTTCACTGAACCATGATCGAACTTCCGCACGCACAACTTATCGCCTCTAGAAAGAAGGAAAAGTCAACATTGACATGGTTGGATCGCTTCATCAATTGGACCAAACTTGCAATATAAAAAGGAAAAAAAAGAACATAGAAAATCATAAGATGAATCTCACAGCACCTATGTCAACCTTCTTTAGAAAATCAACAAGAAGATGTAACTTTGATGTGACAAGTGATGTGACTTCATTGTAAATAAATGAATAGATAAAAATAAGATGACAAGGATAAAGAAGATGACAAGGACTAATGAATATGACAACATCAACACTAGCCGCCAACTTTGGAACACTAGATGCCAACCATCGAACACTAAATGCCAACCATCGAACACTAGCCGCCAACCCGAGCACAAGCCGCCAACCATCGAACACTAGATGCCAACCCTCGAGCACTAGCCGCCAACCCTTAAGCACTAGCCGCCAACCATCGAACACTAGCCGCCAACCACCAAGCACTAGCCGCCAACCATCAAACACCAGCCGCAAAAAATCAAATACTAGCCGCCAACTTCGAACAGTCTAACACTAGCCGCCATCCATCGAGCAAAGAGCCACACACAGTTTTGATCATCATTCTTCAGGTTAACTTAAGTCTGTCTGCCTACCTCACCTGGTACCAATAGGTTACCTACTTCATCATTTATTTCAATGCCTTGACGCTTCAAAAAGAAACAAACCATTTCCATGACCCACAAAATGATTACATTGTGTAGATCCAGTCAAACACAAACAACTTTATTATTATGTTACCACTTAACTAACAACTAGACAAACCGACAGTATCTCAATGTTATGCGAGACAAATAGACAGTATCTCAACATCTCAAATGCTACTAGTTCCAAGTTGTATGATCCATTTCGAGTCATATTTAACAATCATTCATGAAGCAAATCTACAGTTAACTGCAATTAATAATCGAGCTAAGGCATAACGGATCTTTATTTTTGTTGTCATCACTGTGATACAATTATGGATAGGCCTAATGTTAAAAACGAGCCGAGTGAAGCAGAAGTCAAAATCAAAGAAGAATCATTAATTTGTCGATTAACTTGAAGTACTACAAAACACGATTTTTATCATCGTTTTCAAGATAGGCATAGACCCATCAAGCGTCCCCTCAATATCTTGGTTGGAGGGGATGAGATAGGCTATGTCCCTCTCAATAATCGGGGCTTCGTCCCCTTCAATTAGCAAGCACCTTTCCTGATCTAAATACACGTACCTCCTATCCCGTCCCTCTCAATATCTCGATTGAGAGGGACAGGATAATAGATATTCTCTCAATTAAATCTACTCGCCCCTCAATGAGAGAACCGGTTCTTCGCCCTTGGTTATCAATCGATCATAGTCATGACCATTGTGATCAATATGATCGCCACGAACGCTATGACCTACAAGATCGCTATGATGAACAAGATCGCTATGATGAGCAAGATCGCTATGACCAACAAGATCACTATGACCAACACGATCGCTATGACCAACACGATCGCTATGACCAACAAGATCACTATGACCAACAAGATCGCTATGACCAACAAGATCGCTATGACCAACAAGATCGCTATGACCAACAAGATCGCTATGACCAACACGATCGCTATGACCAACAAGATCACTATGACCAACAAGATCACTATGATTAACAAGATCACTATGATCAACACGATCGCTATGATCAACAAGATCACTATGATCAAAAAGATCTCCATGCTCATCTAGTCCTCTACATCTATCGGTTGCCATAAGCCTGGATCGATTCCTACTGATGGCATCATCAACAAGACATCAAGGTTTAATCAAAGCATACAAAGACATCATCATGATCAATACAACTATTCATCCTCTCCATAATAATACGAACATATCACAATCACGACTAAAATAATGATTCAGTTAAGTAAAACACATCAAAGTCTAACATCTGTAGCAATACTGTAAAATGCTGAACTATAAAACATGTTGAATATTGTTAGACTAATAACATTAGACAACATAGTTATAAAATCTGAATTTAGAAAAGTGCTAAACGAACAATGATAGTACTGACACCAGTAAGCTAGTAATAATCATTATTAGCAAGTTAATAATAACCTGGTATTATTGTTGTTGTATTACTATTATTATAATCATATTGACTAAAAGTACAAGTTGAACTCTGTCATAGGCCCTACGTTGAACTAGTTGAACTTGAATCCATCACTCTGTTCTCTTACCTTATCCTTCTTCCACCAGTAGCAATCCACACGCACAAACAAGCACACACACTCGTAGCGATACAGACACAGATCCAGGAAGCACGACAACAGGCAGACAACAAGAGAGGCTGACAGATATCTGCAGGCTAACAAGCACGGTGACACTACGAGAGTCCTATACGCACGTGTTTTTTACACAGAGATACCGTCCAAAGAGTCGCGTTAATAATTCTATACTCTTCTCCGTGCCTGTCCCTGGCCGTGTGCCCGACCGTTCACTTGTCCGTCTCTCTGTCCGTCTCTGTACGTGTCTGTGTAGTGCGGCGCGTCAACAAACAGCCGGCGAAGAAGAAACATAAAGACTGCACGAAGCCATTATATTCCGCGACCAAATGTTCACAGCCGCAGCACCGACAATGAATATCACTACGCCGGCGCTGTTTTCGACATCTAGAAATTTCGCGAACAACGCGAAATGTCCGTTTTAAACGGATATACTTATAATAACTGTTGTCAAGATAGTGAAACAAATTTTATTTACGATTAAAAACGTATATTTTAAACGTTTTAACTACATATCGATCGGTGTTATTTTTTAACGACGCACGACGACTCGAGAACGAGTCGCGATGCGTCTGAGGCTGCCGGAATAAAATCGGCGCTATCGTGGTGCAATAATCTGAAAGTGAGTTACGCGTTGCTGGCTCGGCGCACGGTAAACTGCTGTGCCATCCCTCACAGTTACAGCTGCTTTTCAGATTTTTGTACACGTCAGTAGCGCCACAGGACGTAAGCGATGAGGCAAAGCAGCGGACCAATATTGAAGCTCGAGAATACATGTACGTCAGCTCGTCGTGCAGCTACGTGCTGTATACCGTAGCTCTACACAGCTGCAGCTGCTACGAACTGTGTACCGTAGCACTGCACACAGCTGCAGCTCCTTTAGTACAGCTGCTGCTGTACAAGTCTGCCTATCTCAGCTTGTACACGAATTACACAGTACACAGAGAACGAAGAACTGTATTGCTAGCTTTACTGCAATTACAGTGTGCGTTCTATCTAGCTCTATTTCCCCTTCGTTCTTGTTCCTTCTACAACAGCGTACACGACTGTAATAATGATCAAATTTCACAATTTATGAACTTCATTTCACTAATATTTCATTGGTATTGCTGAATGAAACAGGCAGAGCCGTTGTTTGCCAGGTTGTGCTTTAGTTGTGTAGTGCTGCTAGGCGAGAGCCTTTGTTTGTGAGGTGACCTAGACTTGTTCAAATTAGAAAACAACTGACGTTTAGATAGCCAGACACTTTCGAAATGAAACAATATTTAAAACTACTTACAAATACAAATAAAATTTGTTGTTATCATCCTTTCGACATAATCCGCATACGTAGTTTATTCTTGCCATTGTGTTGTAAATGTCAAACGTTGAGAGAAGGCAGTATAGGAAGAACGACTGTTCAAGAACCGGCGGCGCTATGGGCGTGCGTTTCTTTTCCAGACGGATATTTGAATTGACCGCCTAGCGACGAAAACTGTTCTCTCATTGAAAGTAATTATTGGCATTTCCGACACCGTTATTATAATGAGAGAGTAAAGTAGTGCGCGCCAAGACCTCGCATAGAAACAACAGACGTCTGAGCAGCTGATCATTGTATCATAGGCCTTCGTTATATCACTGACATTGCTTGCAACCTTTAGCCGGTGAGGTGTAAAATCTACTGTAGACCTCTTGCTAACAATAATTGTTGTAATCAATTAATTTGTTATTTAAGCACCAAATTTAAATTTGAATTTAAAATTTTTAACTTTAAATTTGCAGTAGGATTTATTATGATTAATATGGAATATATAATTATAAATATTTGAGTCTAGACTATGCGTTATGCATATCACGCAAATAAATTATTCTTCGCCTGTAGATATTGCCGTAATTTGCGGCGCAAAAAGAAAACCAAATAAATTGAATACTGTACAATCTTAACTTGGCATCGACATCTACTTTTTAGTATAAAGATAAAACATGCTGTCATTTTTTTTACTTGACGGCAAGGCGCCAAAAGTGACATAATTACTTGACGGTTCTTATTAGCTCATACTAGTTTATACAATCCTGCAATTATTAGACCTGCCGTTTTCCGTTTCACTGAGTTATGTCAAAAGTAATGTAGTCTTTTCGTTTTGGTCCATAACGTTTCTTCCTGTTTTAATATGGAAGTTACAAATCGCAAGTTTATGCTTGCAGTCTTTGTTAGTCAAATGATCTTACTAGCTCAAACATTCATCTGTAGTACCATGACAAAACACATTTATTTCTTGAGCATTACTTTATTTCAAGTTCAACTCCTTAAAAAGCAACAACAATTCGTTGTATTGAGAATGAACAACATTGTAACATATTTCACAGTTCATGTTGGTCTTCAATGATCTATCATATTTATACGTGTGACATTTATGTTTTGTCAGATAGCATCTCTAGCTTGTTCATGCGTCTGCCAGTCTGGAGCTATAATAATAGGGGATGTAACCGGATTTGCTGAAAAAATTACAACTAGTTTTTCACGTTGTATGCTATTCACTTTTCTCGCATACCCGTTTCATTTAATTTATCCATCACATTAAAGTTTCTGCGATATCATGTGGGCGATTCTTGCCTTGCACTTCCTTAAGAATTATATATCGGTCCTCTACATCTTACTTTTACATCTACACCTATACCTATACTATAATTTATGCAGTATTGATAGCGGATTCAAGAAAGAAGCTGCAAATGATGGTGAATAAATTGAATCAGACATGTAGGCCATAGAATATGGGATGCCAATTGATAAATGCAAATAAGTCTAAGATGATGGTTGTAGACAAAGCAGGAAGCATACCGCTCCAGATAACTTTAGACAATTCTGTATTTGAACAAGTAGTTCGGTATAAATATCTGGGAATTTAGATCACTGAAGATGGAAGATGTAAAGAGGATTTACAATTAAGAACAGCAATGGCAAAGGTGTCTTTCTGGCAGAACAAAGAGGCAATGCGGAGGACTATTAGGCCTCAAACCAAGTTAAGATTATTAAACTGCTACGTCTACTCAATTTTGAACTATGGGTGCGAGAGCTGGACTTGAAATAAAGCCATGCTCTACAAAGTAACTGCATTTGAGCATTGGTGTTACAGAAGGATGCTGAAGATAAGTTGGAAGGACAAAGTTACCAATAAAGAAGTTAGAGAGAGAATGAATACAAATTTGTATTTCTTAAAGGGTATGGAAAAAAAGAAAGTCGGAATTTGCTGGTCATGTGCTTAGAGGTTCCAGTGGAAGCACACTTGTACTTTTATTAGAAGGAGAAGTATGTGGTAAAAGAGACAGAGGATGACCAATATTAACGTGGACAGATGATATAATAGGTTGGACGTACACAACTCGCGACATACGAGATGGTAAAGAGGACAGCTGAAGATAGAGAAAGATGGAAATCCATAGTCGCCAACCTTTTTTAAGAAGATGACGTGATGACGATAATGACATTTATGATCAATTGATGATAGTATCAATTGCTCATCTGAAAATCGAATAAATAAAATTAATATTGATTTATTGAATCCATTATGCTTGCAAAACATACATATGTTCTATTTCACCCGAACTTTATCACAATTCTTAATTCATAACCTTGAATAACTTTGATTCGAGGTTAGAGATTTTAGATTAGCGAATTCACGCCAACTGAGCAACTTTGATGTGAAATTGAGGATTTGAATGTTAAATCGTTTAAATGTTATGGTTTTATTTGTATCTGAAATCATTTAGAATGTGATGGTTTCCAACACTCTAGCACAGCATTTCTCAACCTATGAACCCCAGGTCACATGTGATCCGCGACGTGATCTCACATGATCCTCAAGAGGAGCATCTAGCACACTCCAGTGTTAGGTATTTGATACCTACTACTTTTTCCATCTGTATGGTGACATTCGGCGTGATATTGCTTGTACGGCAATACGTTCTTATGTACGCCATCTGCCGAATGCGTGAAAACTATTACATTGTACTGCGCACGAGGACAGTGCGCACCTCTACAATCTGCATTATAAAAATTTCTTAAATTCTTACAAATTATTCAAAAATCCTAATATTATCCTATAATAAACAAAATTAGAGGCAAGTTGAAATGAACTGAACCAGGGTGAACTTCCAGAAGAGGGGTCGGGTGACTCGGGTCAGAACCCGCTTCAGATCAAATTGTTGTGCTTAAAAATTAATATTTTGCGATTTAAAAAAGAACTCTTTGAAGCTCACTCCTAATAAAAATGTTAAAACTTGTCAAATTTGTGTGGAAGTCAACCCCCACCCCATAAAATGAAATCCTGGCTACGACCCTGAACTCAACCAATTGAATTGTAAATCACTGCTCTATTATGATAAATGTTCATGTATATCTTTCATTATCATTAGTAATGGTTAGTGCTTATCTGTTTCATTATCATTAGTTTATGGTTTGTGCTACAACTTCAATCAGGTCATGAGCTTCCTACTCCTCCACCCTTCTTTTATGGTGAATAAACTTTTCTTTACAAACGTCTAGCGTGGCAGTTCATGGACGCTCCTTCACTTCTTCCCAAGAATATTGTCCTGCAAAGCACCTCTATATAATCTTCCTCCATATAGCATACCAGTTCTTCTTCACTGCAGGTTTTAAAGTATGGTTTCCTCTCACCTATTTGTAGTCTTCTTGTTTTTCCAAGTTACAACTTCCATATTACTAAATTTGGAAGTCTTCTAGTCTCTTGAATATCCTCTGCCTTAATGTTCGTATTTCACATGCAAACTGGCCAATTACTAGTCAAAGAGCCTTTACTACAAGTCTCTAATTATTGAGGCTCTGGAATCTTTTTAGAAAATTAGTAAACAGCATTACTGTAGTTTTCCTTCGCTCATCCAAGTTCATTGCATAGAGAAGTGCATCTTCAGGGCAACAAATCAGTTTGAAAATTATTCAGTTATTTCCTTTTCTGTTTTGTATTGGCACGTTAGCACAAGTAAGGCTATATGGTGCCTTTAAAATAATTGTTAGTTAAGAGTGACAATAGCTACAATAATTTCCAGTTGCTTGTCAACATCAGTGACAAAACTCTATAGTTACCAGCCATAATAATTATAGAAATTTATAGTTAAAAAAATATGTCAGATACTAGTCATAATACTTGTCTTATGTCAGACAGTGCTTGATTCAAAAGACATAAGGTGATTCATAACTTCATAAGATTCATTATTTATCACAAACTGGCTTAGTGTAATACTAGGATATTGTTCAGTCCACTGGCTTAATGTTTTGCGTTTAACTATTTTTACTAAGCACTACAATGAAGTCTTCTTTAAATATAATTAGAACAATCCCAAATATACCAGAAATTAAATAATATTATTGTACAGTGTAGGGTAGGGTAAAAATGTTCAGTTTAATTAAACTTTAATAAAAAAAAATATTTGAATTTATTGAGCAAAAATTGTATCATCATAATTCACTGTCCACTTTCGAATCATCCACCATTCAAGTTTCAATGGTTTGCCAAATACTCGATGTGCAGAAAAGCAATTATGTATAATGTATATGTATGCACTGTATGCACGCTGTAGTGCTCCAAATGTAAGATGGAAACTCAGCAAATTTATATCTGAAGATGGCGGCAAGTTCTGCCCCTCCTTGAAAAGTTATTATTATTAAGTAATCTAATATCTGATACCAATAGCATGGTGTCATTAAATGTTGTATGTTTCGAGTATCACATGTATTATTTACAACAAACAATTTTTTTTATGTATTATTGTACAACAAACTTTTTTTTTTTGTGAAATTTCTAATTCTTATAACGTAAAAATGTATGTAAGAGTTTTAAAATGTCGTTTTCACCACAACTCCCAATCAGGATTTCAACTGCATGACACCAGTGGTCACTATTACACATCTTCCTCACACAACAAGGACTGAGCAAGTCCTGTTTTAAATTATGGGGCTTGACTGACTGCAGCTCGTGTGAATGCGGTAAATGTCCAACCATGTCACATATTGTCAACAGCCCAGGATTCAAGGGGAGATATTACACTGCTGCACAAGGCAGGTAGTGCTGCTATTAAATGGCTGACGTAACATGGCCCATCCTGTAATTAGGCCGATATCTTCGGAAACTTCCACAAGAATGTTACTTTTAGATAATTAATAACTCAATAATAGATATTAATAACTAAGAGTAGAGTAATTTATATAAAGAAACAAGATTCAACAGATTTATAAAACACAACATACAATAAACTATAATTAATCATCAAAATTATCTATAATCTTCCAGTTCAACATCTAAAATTCAGTTAGGTTACAGAGTTACTCAAAATGAACTCACAGTGA
Organism: Buchholzia appendiculata; assembly: GCA_034694885.1. Taxonomy (NCBI): domain Eukaryota; kingdom Metazoa; phylum Annelida; class Clitellata; order Enchytraeida; family Enchytraeidae; genus Buchholzia; species Buchholzia appendiculata. Next base: position 4,820 of record JAQFYQ010000135.1, on the reverse strand, counting down.
AATGCCATAAAATATTCATTAGTTTTCATTAACAAAATGTGACTACGAGTACACGAGGAAAATATTATAATAGTTATTTGCTACATAACTACAATCTTTGTCTAGCAAATAATTCAAACACACATTCTCAATGCAATATTAACAATATGTAGATCATTGTTTCTAATACCGGTGGTCCACTTGTAACCAATTTCTCTGTAGTCAGTGTTGATAACGATTAACTACTCACTGCATCTCATCAATTTAATTATCTTGTTGCCTTGCAACAATTCACACGAAAGAAACTGTTCCAGTTGTCTGTAGCATCTTTATTGCCATGACATCAGCATTTTGCAATAGAATTTGTAATGGTTCTCAGTAATATAGATTTTAACCTAGAAGCAGCCTTAAATTTACTTCAAGAGATACAAGGTATATTATATACAACCTTCAATCCATTACATAATATGTACTGTATCATTGTTCAAACATGCTGGTAGTTCTTGAACTGCATAATAAAGAAAAATTAGCTGCCGTATGTATCAAAAAGGCTGCCATGCAGTGTATTAGATTACCTTACAACAATATATGCTTTAATGCAAACATCAAGTTATGCTACAGCAAACATTAATGTAATTAAAACATAGCAAGGACCCTCTTCAGGAAATCAATCAAGAACTCGCCCAGTCGTACTGCCACAACATCTCTAAACAAGTTTTGAGTGCTAACTACTTATGTACAAATCTCTACTTGTTCAAATAACGAGAGATATAATTGTTTATAGCATTTGTCATGCTTCATTAACCTGCTTCTTAGGATTGGAAATCAGCATTTCACAATTCTTAAAATGGCATAGTGTATGAATAGCACTCGTAATTGAAGATTACATTTGTAAATACTATTTTTTTTCTGTCCAGGTGACAAGTATAAAAGATTCACAGTTCTACAATGTACCAAGTTGTACTAAGTTTAACGACACAGTTCTAATGTAGAAAACTCCAGTTATTATATAATATTCGAGTAGGCCTACGGAACATTTATGTATGCCATCCACCTTACAATCATTCAAGAACCACAAATCGACTCAGCCAATAATATTTCAGACAAAAACCTCACTCATTGCAGCTAGTTCTTTGTCACAAACAGTATACTTATCAATCACCATTAAACGTCTAAGCAACTTCTGTAGCTTCAGGAGAGATTACAACCCGTATCTAGTTGCTGCCTAACAGTGACTGCATTTATCAAACACAATGTCAGCATAACGGCCCTACTGCACTTCCAACACTGTCAATTTTTATCTCTCGTTCACATTACTTTCCACCGATTGTAACGAACATTCAAACGCTTGTTAATCACTTGAATCTCTGAAATACACCATTAAACTGTTTGCATGCACAGCGCACATTGACTGTCATTGAAACGGAATTATTTTCACCAGCACAACCGTGGGGATGACCCTGTGACGGCCAAACAAGAGCCATCATGAATGTCGCATGCGTCTGGATACAGCACAATGCACTTTGTATACACCTGGATGCAGCACTTCACATATCTTAGTGCAGTCTAATACCTTCTGTAGCCACCTCTGTAACCACCTCGCCCATATCTCGCTCTCTGGCCACGAACAGCTTGGAACTCTCCGGCTTTCACGCTAAACTTTCCGCTCGGCGGCGCATACATCTTCCTATCATCTTTCGATGCCTTCTTGTTCGCAGGCTCTCCGTCAGAACTGCCGAATGTAACTGGAGTGAAGGCGGGCCTTTTCTCTGCTGCTGCCGGCACCTCTACAGGCTTGGCCGGCACTGCGGCCTTGAAGGAAAGAGTGACGACGACCTTGTATGCCGGCGGGTTGTAGAAGAGATCTTTGATGAGACAGCTGATGTTGTTTGTTGTCTTCAGAGCAAGCGTCTTGATCTTATTCTCTTCTGTCTTGAGTGCAGCATCAGCTTTGCCTTGTAGTGCCTGTCGTAATGTCTTGATGTACACCTATAAACAGCAATAATATTACATTTACATTTTATTTACCAAAGTGAAATAAGAAGATTCTTAAGGGTAATGCACCATTAAATTCTGAAATAACAGAAATGACTAGCTAGACAACTATCAACTAACTGTAAAACAGTGACATACAAACTTTCTGAGAATAGATAAAAACAATACCAACTACATGAATTAAATGTAGCTGCAGAATTGTTGTTTTATCAACACTTCAATCAAACCAACAACATCTGACCAAGGTGGTATTAAAGTGACACCTATATTTTCATAATCCAAAAGTACGTGCAACAAATAGGTAAATACTTATACTATCTTCAGTCATACAGTTACTTATTAATGGTTAAAAACTGCATCATATTTTGCAACAAAATATTTCCACCAAAATTAAAGCAAAATCATTCAATAAGATTTCAAAAAAATTACAACTAATTTTTATCACTCTCTCGTGAGGGAAGAGCTAATTCATATTTGATGACACTGACAACAACAAAAAACAATATACCACTGACATTCATTATAACTGTCACAAGCATAATAAATAAGATAATGTGATCAGTTTGTGGTTAAGACTTAGTTAGAAATAGTACACATTGTATACACATCTACACACAAAATCTTTCACAACGGACACAGTTCACACAGGACACAATCATTCACAGCTAACACCGTCAATTTTGCAAGCATAAACAAATACAAACACATCTGAAATTTTCTATGCATTAGCCTAACTAACACAATATTTTAAGCAAGTAAGTACTGTAGCCGGAACCATAATCCTAACATGAAGACATTCAACTTAATTAAATATTAAGAATTAAATGCTGAATTAGATATTCAACAAAACAACATCAGACCTGGACACCTCTGGCAAAGTACTGCAGCCTCAGTCTGAAATCCTTCAGTCGATCTGCATGATCTTTATCTGTCAGAAAATCAGGACACTTCCGAGCCAACTGATGGAACGTGAACATCAGGCACTCGACGTATGAAAACTGCAACTTTGGCTCTTCATTCTCGACATCATTTGTCGCTTCGTCTGTCTTCGGTAAAGGCATGTAGTGCAAGAGCCTAGAGTAGACTGCCGTGACACAGCTCTGTACCATTGCATCTGTCTGTTCACCGCAATGAACGACCATCTCTGCTAGCAGCTTGAACAGCTCCAGGGTATTGGCTTCCGGCATCGGATCAGAAACAGGAAGAACCTGAATACACAGGTATTCGACGAACTTTACCGAATGAACATTCTTCGAGAATAGTGGCATTGCTTCTTTAATACACTGCGTAAGACGTTCGATACAGTCGACATCGGTCGGTTGAAACTCCTCCGTCAGCTCTGCCTGCTCGGTGACGATGTCGACAAGCTGTTGACGTCCAATCAGCGTGTTCATGCTAGGCAGGGACTTGAGTAGATGCATGATCATAACAAACTCACTACCGGACACGTCCTCGAGAACCTTACGACAATGCGCCACCAGGACTTCCTCTATATCTTTCGGCATCACCTCCTCCGGTAGAAGAAGCTTCATCTTTGCTGCAAGAAAGCTGATGGCTCGTTCACGGATCAACTCCTCGCCTTCGATAATCTGCTGAAAAATCCCCTCCAGGGTTCCTTTAGCGTTAGCTTTCAACAGCGTGACGAGACATTTGTGCACTAGGGTCAACTCTGTAGCGTCATCGGCCTGCAGCAGCTGTGACAGCGACTCGGAAATGCGCTGACACATGTCGGCACCTACTTCTCGACACATTATCTCGATGTCTTTGATAGCCTGACGACGAATGCTGACATCGGTGCTCTCGCACAGTTCCAGTAGAACCGCGACGACCTCATCCTTCAGCTGAGGGAAATACTTGTGGAATTTCACGATGAACTGTGACGCCAAACGCTTCTCATTAGGGCCGCTTTTAGCTCCGTTGATGATTGCACGGTATTCTGTTTCGTGCTGCGCAGCTTTGTCCTTGGCGGCGTCGAGTGTCTCGTAGAACTGATAGAGTTCGGCAACGGAAGTCATCTCTGTGCCGAATTGTCTAATTTTAATTACACGGTATAAAAATAAAAATAAATAAATTGCAAAACGTGAAAATTTCACCGGAAATGCGGCTTTCCAAATGCCGAGTGTATATCAAACCGATGATCGTATAATCAGTGTCAGAATAATCAGAAACAGAAGTTGGTAGTGATTTAACATGATTTAATGTTCCGGCCAAATGGGAAAAAATAAAATCTTAAATTTCTTTTGACCAAAATTAGGGGGAGAAGCCGTAGACTATATAGACCCCCGACAACAATTCAAATGTTGATCAAGCTTATTTTTAAATGTATCAACAGTGTTACCAACTTACCAGGCACAATTTCATCAGTTAGCTTATTCCATTCGTCAAGTACTCTGTTGACAAATGAAAACTTTCCTAAACTAGTATTGAAACATTCCCTATACAGTTTCAAACTATTACCTCTACGATTGTCAGAAAGAACAGCGAAGAAGCTTAGCAGCGATGTAGTCCTTGACCTTGATGCCTTGCCTCAAGGTTGCATTGAGGCACTTTATTGCCTTAGCTTGCTTTGGCCAATTTCCAAATGCCTTGCCTTGGAAAAAATTGCCTTGGAAAAATGTCTTGACCTTGAAAAAATGCCTTGACTATTTCATTTAGTAGTCCTTGGCCTTGATTTTATGCCTTGAGGCTGCCTTAATTGGGTCACTTACTGCCTTTCATTGCCTTGACCATTTTTCCAAATGCCTTGCCTAATTGCCTTTGCATTGAAAAAGAATGCAAAATCTTAATTGCCTTGGCCTTGAGAAAAATGCCCTGACTACATCACTGTGAAGAAGTTACTACAGTTA
>JAQFYQ010000134.1:0-21516 GCA_034694885.1 Buchholzia appendiculata | reverse complement strand
CACTATAGTTCACTCGAATTTCTAGCTATTTAGATTAGATAGATAAATTACGTTCAATTAGATGAAAATTACTGGATGTAATTTGGTTCTGCAGTAATAAATAATTCAGTTAATTTTGGTTGGGTTGGTTCTGCAGTTTGTTCCTGAGCGCAATTGTTATGTTTTTAGCACATGATATAATCTTCAGAATTTCTTCTTCAGTCTCTAAAGCTCAATCGCCAGTTGAGTATCCATATGGCTAACGGCTGCATCATTGAGCTGTGGTGGCGGAACTTTGAGGCAGATCTTTGTAGGCTGGCTGACGGTATTAGCGCGTTAGGCCTACTGGTGTTATGCCGACTCTTGCTCTCAGACTTGAAACTCTTGTCGACACCCGACAAGAGAGTGGAATTGCAAAAATTTCTTATTGCAAATTGAAATGCTTGCTTTCCTGATCAAAGTTGATTCTTGATCGTTCGTTGTAACAGTGCTAGAATTACAGCTGAGATGATTTATAAATGAAGATTTATTAATGAGATTGTGCACGTCTTACAGCAGAGCAGCTACAACCACTCTGTACTTATACTCTATACACTCTATACACTTTTTTTCTAACCAATCAAAATTTACATATCTCAAAAATGTTCACGCCTACAATTTAACCACGCCCTCTGTTATGAACCACCCCGCCCACTGGATAACTTTATATTGGAAAAATATTTGTGCGTTAGAGAAAAGTTGAACAATAAAATTCTGCCTAATTTCTGCCTAATTTCTCCCGTAACTCTAAGCCACGCCTACTCAAGGGATTAAACCCCGTGCGATTTATCGTGAAATCTATACGGTGCTAGGGATAAAGAAAGAGAAAGAGAGGGATTCTGTTTGTTGTGTTGCGTGACGACGGATGCTATTAGAGAATGGCAAAGACGTACGACTATCTCTTCAAACTGCTGCTGATAGGAGACTCGGGGGTCGGCAAGACTTGCGTCCTCTTCCGGTTCTCAGAGGATGCCTTTAATTCTACCTTCATCTCTACCATAGGTGAATTACGCATTCAATTATACTTTCATTTCTACTATTATAGGTAAGGTATACGGTACCTTTAATTGTACTTTCATTTCTACCATTTATAGGTAAGGCATACCTTCAATTGTACTTTCATTTGTGCCCATTATAGGTAAGGCATACTTTCAATTATGCCTTCATTTCGACTGTAGGTAAATCAACGATAGTAGCGTTGTCACATCGGTATGTCATGCCTTAAATTTCGTCGTACCTTCAATTCTACCTTCATCTCTACCGTAGATGCATACCTTAATTTATTCCAGCATAATATGTCTTCCATAGATTTGTAATACCTTAAGTTTTACCTTCACTTCTACTATAGATAAATGACTATCATAAGTCATACCTTTAATTCTACCTTGATCTCTACCATTGTAGGTAAGGCGTGCCTTCAATTATGCATTTATTTTTCCATCTAGGTAAGTTCAATTCTACCATCGTGATAGAATCGGATGCTACTTGAGGCCCAAGAAAGGCGTTTGCAACTAAAGCGCTGTGATTGATTTAGCGATCAATGAAATGAAAGCATATGGGAAGCGCTAGGAAGAGCTATATCATATCTGGAAGAGCTAGGCTGTAAGCAGGGTATTGTTTCAGGAATCGCTGGCCTTTTTATGAGATCTATTCTCGGCTAAGGAAAAATACCAGAGGATTGGTGAGGGAATTAGTGTATTTACAAAGGAAGGATTTACGATGCTGAGGAATGTGGTTCAAATCATGGAAGAATTATGTTATTAGACCATATTTTGAAGATAAAAGAGAGGAGAAGGATTTAGGTGTTGTAATGAGTGATAATTTTAAAGTATCCAAGCAATGTGCAAAAGCTGCTAAGAATGGTAACCAACTGTTAGTTATGATATTTAGAACACTTGAAGGTAGAAGCAAGAAATTGATTATTAGATTATACAAGACACTTGTGATGACACTGATTGTAATTTATTGTTTTGTTCTTTGAGTTTTGTGTTTTGATGGCACGCTGTATGTGCGTCACTGACTGTCCATATGGTATCTTGATCTGTGTTTTTATTTTTTTTATATTATTACAAACCAATTCTTATTATGAATACTATATTATTATGTAATACTATATTATTACAGGCCGCACCTGGATTACTGCACACAAGCATGGAAGCCTAGTTTGCAAAAGGATGTTAAGTTACTGGAAAAGTTACAAAGAAGAGCAACAAGATGGATCGATGAGTGTGAAGGCCTGGAATATGAAGCAAGGTTAAAAAGAGTAGGATTGACTACACTGCAGCTGAGAATGGACAGAGCTGACTTGATAGAGGTGTTTAAGATTTTGAGAGGCTACGAGAATGTTAAGAAGGAGGATTTCTGTAAGTTATCATTTTCGGGTACCAGAGGATATTCGTTAAAACTGTAGAAGAGACAAGTGAAACTGAATGTAGAAAAGAATTGTTTCAGTAACAGGGTGGTAAACTCTTGGAACAAGTTGCCAGATAAGGTCATTAAAGCTCTGAGTGTGAATATTTTAAAGGAAAACTCGACAGGAGTTTGAGGCATACTGGGGGAACTCGATAGGTGCGCTGCGCTTTTTCCCCGTGAGCCACTGTTCGCAAGAAGATCAGCCAGTGGCAACCAGTAGCCAGTGTATTTGGAAGAATCAATTATCCTGGCTGTTACGATATCAGTCTTGACTGTCTATCATAACTGTATTTGCTCTAGCTGACCTATAACCTTGGTGGACTATATGCAGAACAACTTGAGCAGCAAATACAGTTATGATAGACAGTCAAGACTGATATCGTAACACTGGCAACAGTGTCTATTCCTAAGTACTACTTCCTTTGATTCTTAAATGGCTAAAAATCAGTCATTGAACAATTGTAGGCTATTCCACAGATTTTTTTTTCTAATTTTAAATTGTCAATATGTTCAAATTTGGGACATTGCACTTATAACCCAGCCGGCTACATTTCTCACAAATCTGTATGTATGTTGTTTAACAGTATGTCAATTCCACGAAACGAAAAAAATGGATATAACACTATAATATCGCCTTTTATGAAGTACTTAACATTTACAGTTTTACTTGATGTCCGAGGCAAGAATTATTATGTAGTTTTCATGGTATCGTATCGATTGAAAAAAAATCGTGTGCATAGCCGGAGAGAGTGCTTTTTGAAGAATACTATTGGAGCCAAATGCTTGACTTGAAAAATAATCGCCTTGGCCACAATGTTAAATTGTGAATATCTTGCTGTCGTATGAAAAGAATGGCATGCTGAATTTATTTAAGTCATTTCTATGAAATGATGCAAGCAAGCCCGACTCCTCTGTTCACTAAATTCCTTGTAGTTTTGAGCTTTGTCACGCAGTCTCATGCTTTACAGTAGACACCCCATGCTCCTCCTTGTGTTACAAGGTGAACAGTGAAGGGTATCAAGCTGTAAAATTTTGCATCAGCATGCCCGCTGTGTTGAATATATATTACTTATTCAACGCAAATTTGCTTGTGAAAAATTTTTCCTGATTATGGATGAAAATATGTTGATAATGGCCATCCTGCAGGGGTTGGATATTAAATAATGATGAAAACCATTCAACCTATTATTCTACCAAGCAAACTTGTTTGTCAGTGTGTAACAACACGCAGCCATAGATCTTCTACTTCCAACCGTTATCCTGCATGAATTATTTGTTATACTTTTAATAGGATCAGTTCTATCTGTTCTATATTCATTATATGTTACACTTTCAATAGGATCAGTTCTATGTATGCATTCTATATTCATTATTTGACTTTAGTTTTGGAGTTAAGTGGAAGTGATCATTTGAGAAAATTTCAGGGGACTTTCCTGCACTTAACTTGCCTCTCAGGTCGATGCGATTCAGTCATCAGTGCGACTACTGAATATAAGCATTCTGATGACTGTTTGTCTTCCTGATTTGTTTTTGAGAGAAAATTGGGTGAAGCTTAGATTAATCAATCGACATTTATGCAGTATTTTAAAGTGCAAGTACTTACTAAATTGGCTAGGATAAATTTGTTATAATCATTATAAATAAATATGAAAATTATATAATTTTTATACATATTGTATCGTATATATTTTAAATATTATTGCTTGTAAAATTCATTCTTTTAGTTTTATAGTACAGCATTGTATGTATGTATTGTTATTTTTATTTTACATGCGCGGTATGTGCCAGGACTTCTGTCGCTGACATTCCGAGGCGTGATTGGAAGTGATAATGTCTACTGCTTGCTATCTTGCTGATAGTCTTATATATACAGAATGTATTGATTGGTGATGTCATTCTTTGAGTGGGGGGAAGGATCAAGTGTTGCTGGCCTAGTTTAGCTGTTATGGTTTTTATAGTGAAACAATGATGCTGCTACTTGCAGTGATTAGGAGATAAGATATCTGTTGATCAGTTTGGAGAGTGTTTTGGATTTATGAGATTACTTAAAATTTATGACTGAACTTTTGTTTTACAGTGGGCTTTTTCAGTTCACTTTGTGCTCTATGTGTGAATAAGTGAATAGTGACGTCACCAATTTAATGCGTAACAAATGTTTACGGATCCCAATTTTACAGAGCCTAAATCAGTGTAATGGTAGAATGTGTAGTGTAGGTAATGACTTGCCGTTATCATTATGATTGTTATTTATGAATTATATTATTAAGAGATGTATTAAAAGTTTAGATTAATCATTGAGATCACGGCATTCTGGATTCAGATTATAATCATTTGTTAAGAATGTTGTCGATTGAATTTAATTGTTTAAATTTAAATAGAAATCATACAAATATTACATTAATTACCACCATTTAGTAATGTTTTGATGTATTTCTTGCAGGCATTGATTTCAAGATTAGGACAATTGAGCTAGATGGAAAGAAGATTAAACTGCAGATATGGTTAGTAGTACATGGGTAATCACTATATACTAACTGTATAATCTGTCCTGAATATTAGTCTTTACGTGCTTTAGATGGTAACAAGTGCACATTGAACACAGTGTGCGCGGTACTGCGGCGCAGAATTGATTACTCTAATATAAACCATTTCGCATTGTTGCTTCGTTCTGCACGCTGATTTTTCCTTCGGCTGCCGTTACTGTGTATCGTGTCTGTTTTGTGTGTCCAGGTAGCGGAGCTGAGAGTTGAGTTGTGTCATTGACTGTCAGTAATTAGCTAAGTGGTTGTTTTGTATGTCAATCAATTCACCGTAATGGAACCCCCCTCTGTCTATCAATCAGTTCATCATAATGATTTCCCTGCCTGTCAATCAGGAGGGTCATAACGGATCTCCCTCACTGCTTGACAATCAGGTGGTAATGATGGATTTCCCCTCGCTGCTAGACAGTCAGATAGTCATAGCGTATCTCCCTTGCTGCTCAACAATCAGGCGTCATAATGGATCTCCCCTCTGCTTGACAAATCGGGCATAATAATGGTTCTCCCTTGCTACTTGACAATTGGAGAGCCATAAGGGAGTCATAGGGGAAGATGGCTTTGCATGCGGGTAGATGAAATTATCCACAATTGTTGATTGTGACCAAGACCACGATTGTGACCAAGACTAGTGCATTGATCAAGTACTGGTCATTGATCAGAGCTTCAAAAGACATTCATTCTTTTAATAATTTTATATTTATGGTATTTATTTCTAAAGGATTATTTTATGTTTCTTTGCTGTTGTGAGATACAACATGTTCTTTATTCACTATAAATGTTATTTGAACCTCAGAGATCAGACCAGACCAGACTGGTTTGACTTGCTTCGATGTCAGCTGACAGTCAGACTGTTTACATTGTTTATTTATTGTAAGCATAATGCACTGGAACAGAAGGATAGAACACTTTTACACTGTTTGTTCATTGTAGGGATACAGCGGGACAGGAACGGTTTCGCACCATCACGACGGCTTACTATCGCGGTGCCATGGTGAGATCTAGACAGGCTGTTTTACTCTTACTTCTGCTTCTTTGGATCTCTTATGCACCTCTTTTGTCATTGTTGTGATTGTTAAACGGATTTTATCAGAATGATTAGGCTGTATCTTTCCTATGGGGTGCTACTAGGTTCTTGCATTCACGTGTACATGGGATATTACAATGCAGAGATACTTCATGTAGCAAAGTAATAGTTTGAACAAATGTGCACTTACAGCACTAACATATGATGAACAACATAGGCCAAGTTGATGTGTGGTGGTCTGTACAAAGTTACATGGACCAGTGCTGTCCGGCGTTGCAATAAACCCACGGTGTTCCTCCATGTACTCGACAAGGCGAGCAGCGAGACCTAGCGTCAGGAAGGATATCCATCTGTAAAACTTGGCTTCAGTAAAAATTCAAAATGTCAATTATGCATTGACTTAGCATAGTTTTTAAAACCGTTAGTGATTTTTCAAATTATATTCTACTACTTACACTTGAGTATTTTGGTAACCCTCAACCAAATTTAGTACTAATTATGGACAATTTCGGTTTGAATGATCAATGAGGATGATGATGGTGATGAGGATGAAGATGATGATGACACTTGTCTAACTCTATGCACATTGTGTGTAGGGTATCATGCTTGTATACGATATCACAAATGAAAAGTCGTTTGACAACATAAGGAATTGGATTCGAAACATCGAAGAGGTTTGTTTTTCTCTTTGGACTTAATGTGTGAGTTTTGAAAAGATTACTCTGTACGTTTTTCCATTTGTCTGGTGAGCAGTCGTTTGACAATGAGAAGTTTCAAACTGTAGTTTCACAGTACTCGCTAGGGCGGCTACGTGGTACTACTGGCCCCAGTTTTGTCTGGATTGGTGGCTATAAATAGATCAATGATTGGGTGTGGGTTTTAATCACATCTGGGGCCAATGATCGTTGACACTAATCTATAAGTAGACCATAGGTCCTTGATAGGGCCATTGGAACTCGTAGCCACCTAGCGAATACTGATTTTTACAGAACAGCCCATTAAGTCTTTGGTCCTACCAGTGATGTAATGACATAACTTTTCTATTCTTAGTCTTATCTAGACTACGTTGATATTGTTGTCAAGTCCTTAACGTTGCCTGCAATACATTGATTTTGTAGTTGGGTCCTTGATATTGCATTGACTCTACGTTGATTTTAGTAGACCATTGTAAAGCATCTTTTAGGTAATTTTTGTTATCTTGTTGTGTTGTATGCCTTTGTTGAGATGCTTTGCTTAATGTTACATTTTTAGGTTGGTTGTGGATTATTTTACTAAATATTAGGATGATGCACTTCGCAGGGCAGATGATAATAATAATTATTAATTGCCATTGAATTTTATAACGATTTACATATTATGTGTGATTAATTATATTATTACTGGTTACTTAATTGAGCTTGTATTTAATGTTTCTGATGGTTGTACATATTTCAGCATGCGACGTCCGACGTAGAGAAGATGGTCCTGGGTAACAAGTGCGACATGAATGACAGGCGACAGGTCTCCAAGGACCGAGGTGCAGCGGTACGTTCTTCTTCTTCTTCTTCTTTTTCTTTTTCGTCTTCTTGAACAGCATAGGGTAATATTTTTGTCATCATCTTCTAAATTTGATCGAGTGTCTGATCGTCGGAGCAGTCTGTTTCCTGTGCCTTTGTGTTTAAATATTCTATGTTCCATACGAGAATCGAACGTGTACCATCTATTGAGATTGCTTGATCAGTTCCATGGATTTCGGGAATTGATTACTGTCATGAGTTATGGATTGTTAGAGATGCATGACAGAGCTCAGGTTAGGTAATTATTTCTTTGTGTATGAAGGGGGAGGGGGTTTACTCGGATTAGGTAAGTAATTCTTTGTAATTCTTTATATCTTTGAATTGGAATTCATGTGATCGTTTAATGTTTATTTACAGTTACGCAAACTTTTGTAGATTTGATTGACTTGAAAATATTCCTGAATGTCATGAAATTCATTCAGGACCTTCAAACTGTCGGGCAGTTAAAGGTCTCTGTGCAGTATTTAAAAATGTTCTCTATGTTTATAAAAATGTAGCATGTGAATCTGTTTCAAAGGTCGTGTTGAATTCTCTCTATTAACTACTTCTGATCGTTTCACACAGCGTTGCAACTTCTGCTCTTTCTGTTTTGTACATTTGGTCAATTGACATTTCTCTTGATGCTTTTAATCTGCTCCAAGTTACTGCACTGTTATGTAAAATATGTTATATAATATGTTATAAGTAGCCTATCATGTATTTTGAAAATCTTAATTTAACGAAACTTTTAAACTGCATTTAACTCGATGTATTTCTTGTCGTTGTTGTAGCTGGCCGTTGAATATAGCGTAAAGTTTATGGAGACGAGTGCGAAGGCGAGCATCAACGTCGAAGAGGCTTTTGTGACGCTCGCTCGAGACATCAAAGCAAAGATGGACAAGAAACTGGTGAGTGATTTCAACTCAAGCATTGTTGGTTATTAATATTGTTGTTTAGATTTGTTTCATTTTAAAATTGTTGTAACTATGAACATTGGTGCATAGGAGACATGCGTTTTTATGTCAAATTTTTATTTCAAGATGTAACATATTCGATTTGTCAGGTTTTCATTTCAGACATGTTTCGCACATCCGACTGGTTCCTTGTGGGGCAGTTTTCTTCAGAGTTTGAAGAACTTCTTCATTCTTCCAACATTTTCTGCACCTACATGTATTCAAGTGTCTAGAGACTTTACCAGAAGGAGTGAAAAATGTATTGAATGTGTGAACATTTTGTCGAAAGAGTACAATTGTGAAAAATGTTATTTCATAGATGTAAATCTTATGTGAAACCTTAAAAAAATAATTTGTAGGTACTGTTGTATTTTACATGTTGTATCCTTTATTTAAATTTTTTTTGACGCAATTCTTACCATCAACGTTTGCTATTTGGCATTGTCTCCTTACGTCGCTCCTATAGTTGTTAATATAATGTAAGATAGACCATAGATTGAGTCGTCAAAATAATGAATATGGTACTAAAATTGTATGAATCGTCTCGAAAGTCTTCGGTTGGGTTTTGACCCTTGAATTTGTTGCTGTTTATACAGGAAGCGTCGAATCCTTCGAACAGGACGAAAGGTCAAGTCCTACGGAACGGCGAGCAGGCGAAGAAGCCTCGCACGGGCAGCGGCTGGCGGTGTAGCATTCTATGATAGGAGATCTGATTTCGCCACTCTTGATTCCTGTATGCATAGAAAACCTTCGAACAACTTCATCGGCCGATCCTGGATGCACTGCTGCTTCTGTTGGAGATATTGCAGTACGTTCGTCGGGTCATGTGACCGAAGCGAGAGTTGTTTTGTAAATATGTCACGATCTATATATATATGTACAGTTAATGTTTATATTCATAACGGCCGTTATATACGCTATGAGAAATGGGACTGATACATTTAACAGTTGTTGCTGGAACAGTGTATTGGTGTGAACGCGTGTGTGTAACACTGTGTATTCTCTCTCTCTCTCTCTTGTTCTCTGCTTTGTGTGTTACTACTAGTACAATCCAGGTTGTAGTATTGCTTGACACTATGTTGGACACATTTGTACCGCTGTAGTTGGTATAATTCGTTCACTTTGTTGTGTTATCGTTTCTACTGTTGTTAAATTAGTTGAAGCTACTGTTGCGCTTGTTCTAGAAATTAAGTGGTGTTTTTAAAATATGATATAACTTCATAATCATGCAGTTGATATTCAGAGGAGTCACTGTTTAAATCAGGCTATTTAATTTTGATTTTAAACGACATTTGCCGTATAAAATTGCTGTTTTTGCATAAATAAGCAGTGCTAGATTTTGGTACAAGACACGGGTCACACGTATTATGAAGTCGGACCTCGTAATACGTGACAACCTCGAGATGTATGCGTGTCTTGCAGGGGCCTGTCGTTGAAATAGATTCCTCATCTCCGACACAAGACTTAAACACAAGCTATGTAGATAAACATGACCACTGACCACTGATCATATGTGCTGCAGATTCTCAATGAAGCGTTTTACCTTCGGCTGCTGATGTTACTTACAGTAGGCATGCAGATTCAGGTCCGTAGCCAGGATTACGCCAGGGAGGGGGGCACAGTTGTTTCTTGCCGAGGAGACACGGGGGTTCGCATGTAGGCTATATGTAGCAATGTTGGTTGCCGATATATGAGGCGCAGGACTTGGTCGGGGAGGCACAGACATTTATGCCTAGGCACATGCCCCTTTTGTCCCGATCCTGGCTACAGAACCTACACTACAGTCCTCTGTGGGTTAAGATTGAGAATGCACTTTGTGTAATTAAGTTTACAGAGTTCTGTTTTTCTGTCTATACATTAGCTAAACTGAACTTTGGACGAGAATGAATAAGTGTCGATTATTCTTTTCTTCTTTCTCTCTATTTCTAAAGCTACCTATAGTGTGACGCAGTATGAACTGTGCAGCCAGGTTCATTGACGTCAAGTTTTAATTAAATTTAGTTATTTTGTGCTTGTGCTGCTAACTATTCATTACGAAGCCCGAAGACATTGAAAGATGTACTTTTCTTTCCTTTCAAAAATTCAAGAAAGATGTGCAATTCTGAGATGTGAGCAGATTCTCCCATTTATTGTAGAAAAGAGATAGAAGTTTCTATGTTGCATACGTTACACAGGTTTTTTAACTGCTAGATTGGTTTTGGTTAAACTCTAGTTAAACCGTCTCTTTCTTGCCATGCCTTGTTTTGATATGTTTGCCATAGATGCCCTTATTTCATATTTATGCGAGAATTTTGTTTGTCAAATTGAGTACTTGTGATGAGCTTGTGCTGCGTTATGGCATCAACTTTGCGTCATGTGTGTGTGAACGCATTGACGGTTTAATAGAGTGTTGTGATGCAACAGTAAGTATACAATATGTACTGTACTGTAGCATAGCTTTAGCATATTTCGGTATGATGATTTTGATTTCCGTTATGTAGAAATCTTAAAATATAGGAAGTGTATTGAAATTTAAAACTGTTAATTTTTTACTGTGATTCATCATTGCTTAATTTTTTAATTTCCTAGCTTCTATTTTTTCTGTAGGGGTGAGGACTTTATGATTAAAACTGGACAGAGATAGGATTGGTTATCATGGGGATATTTGACTAGGGTATGGTTGCAAGGTTTATTTTTAATTGTAAGGTTTTAACCCTTCTATTCTTAAGTGTAAATTGTTTCTGATTCATGAACTCGTTCTTCTTGTTAGAACGATTTATTGAATCACTGTGTTTTCTTCTTTTCGGTTCTTTCACACAGATGATGATGATGATGATGATGATGATAATTATGATGATGATGATGATGATGATGATAGAGGTTATATTGTGGAATTGACGATGCCGTTAAATGACGCAGATGTATTTGCCGATTTGTGCGTACAAGAGATCAAAATCTATCAACGTCAGGTTGTTGTGCAGTAGTTGTGTGTAGAATACTTTGCATAGGATAAGGACTTTATAGGTGCGGCGTGTTTTTATTACGTTTATGATTTTGTATTATGGATTGTTTTTATTTGCAAACAAAATAATTTTGCATTTATTCGAATAGAAACGTGATTTTTATTTTTCCTTGTTTTGTTTACGAGTACAATATTCTGTATTCCGTTGGAATTGTGCCGAAATAAAATTAGTTGATTGATGATATCAAATACATTTATAATAAAATGCTATGCTAGCAAATTATCTTGATTGGTTTATTCTTGCTATGTTTTATTCACTTTAAAGATGATGTTTACAATGATGTTAAGGTTTTAGGTTTTCAGTTTTCTTTGCTGTCCATGATTCCCTGTGTTGCTCTGAGCATGCAATTTCATCAATTGGTTTAATATTAAGAAAAACATGACTTCAACAATGAAGCCATAGGTTCAGTATTGAAATCTTGATATGAACACTCAAGTCGTTGGATTCGACCATTATATTCAAGATTGAAATTATGATTGTAAACCATAATTTCAACCATATGATTATGATTTCCATATGATTTTGATTGTAATTTTCATATGATTATAATTATAATTTTGATTAGTATATGATTATGATTTCAACCATGATTTCAACCATGATTATGATTTCAACCATGATTTCAACCATGTGATTAATTTTCATATAATTATGATTATGATTACCATATGATTATGATTTTAACCATACAGTTCAGATGACCCACGTACAGACGTATTATAACATACAATATATGTGAACTACACTGAACATTGCAGAACATTGTTTCTTCATTTTTCTTAGATTTTTGTTAAATTCTGTAACATGTTTAAATGTGAAGTAAATTTAGTAGGAATTTTATGAACTCTTGTAGATTACAGTTTAGCATAGCCTAACAAAAGGTTGTTAAATTAATATTATTATTTTTAAGCTAAGCTTCTTTTTTTCAATGAAATATTGAGTGGACTCGTGAACATTCTTCAGTTTATAAATCCTTAATTGTCTAACATGAATCATAACCTTAATATGGAACCAAATTCTGTTCTTGAATAGCTGTAGGTAATAATTTTAGAAAAACTCTTTTGATTATAACTGTTCACGCTCTTGATTGCGATACACTGTGCATATTGTCTAAGTAATTGAGATTGAAGTTTGATTTACGTTTTTACGCATTGTTGCAGTACCGGTACTTTAGCCTGCTTAATTATTCATATATTTGCTAGTTAAATATCCCTGCTTTCTTATTTATACATATACGGAGTACATCACCTTGCTTAATTATTCAATGTGTGCGAATTAATCGTCGTTTGGGATCATTGAGTCGTTTTAATTTGTAATCAAAAATTTTGCGAATTAGACTTGCATGAGCTTGTAGAGAAGATTTTCCGGTCCTCCACACGCTGATTTACTTGGCGTTAAATCATGGCAACATGCCATATCAAATCATAAAGATAACCATTGTTTCAAAGTTCAGAGTGTCTAACTCGAAAAGGGCGTTGTCTCCTATAGTTTGAAGGATAAACCAGTGAAGTGTGTGCATGCTAGTCAGAATGTTGCTAAACTGCGCTTATGAAGCGCTTCAGTGATCGTTTGTACATAATAATAACAGTGATTTAGCTCTACTAGATGTGATGATTATGATGATGATGATGATGATGATGATGATGATGATGTTTTTAATGGCAATCAATCCTTACTACTTATTTAGGCTGAAGTAGCTGAAATGGTAGTGAGCTGGGGTTGATCTGAAGCCCTATGATTTGAAGGCCGCTTAGATTTAGTATTATTGAAAAATGGAATGGCTGGATTAATGTTGTTGTGGAAAGGAGTGCTGCAGAAGGAAGCACCCCTTCCGCCAATAAGAAAAATTAAAAATGATCGAGGCCTATTGAATCTGTGAAAGGTACTGAACAATTTCAGAGCGCACATTAACTTTTTGAATTTTGGTTTTGAATTTTAAGGTTCATATGGGAAAATGAACCGGTAGTCGTTTTCACTCATCATGCATCTGCCCGACACAGCGTTTGTTTGTCACAATCCACTCTGTTAATCCTTTTTGTTGAATGCATTTCAATAACTGTTTGTGTAGGCTTACTGTAGTACACTTTGTTTCTGTGATGAGTTGCTATCTGTTTGCTTTGGTTCCTTGACACTTATGCCTACATATATTATATACATACATACATACATCATCATCATTAACATCGTCATCATCATCATCGTCATCATCATCAATATATTCATTCATACGTAGAATGGACTCATGCATGCACACATGCATCATCATCTCTTTTGACTGTAATATTTCCTGGCCAGTAGGTGTTGCCAAAGCGAGACGTATTGAATCTGTGAAAACTACTGAACGATTTCAGAGCACTTGTTAACTTTGTGGATTTGATGGATGAGATATGTTATGGTAGAGTGCCCTTCTTGGCTCCATCAATCTCATTGCTGTCTTGTCAAGTATGCTGCATGGTGCAGTGCTGTACTGCTTCACACTATGTGTCCCAATAATAACGATGTATGCTTGTGGATTCAAATAGGGTTAGTAATCTGATCAGAGCTGTAGCATGAGTATAGATTGCTACGATCTGCTCTTTGGTTCTTTCATGTTGGTGGGGTTAGTCTGTGCTTGCAACCACTACCAAATCAAAGAAAGGGAAATCCCGGTACGGGTAGGCATCAGCATCAGGGTGGGATTTGCGGGGGGGGGGGGGGTTACCGAAAAAAGATCTACAAAGGTTACCGAAACAAAGACCAGAATAACTTTTCTCTGAGAACGGAAATTCCGGTATGGGTTGACGTCACCAAGGGCATGCGTCGTAAATATCCAGCTATAATGAGCCTTCATGGACATCAGCTGAAGTCTATACCTGTGCGCAGCACAAGCAACCTGTGAAAGTAGTAGACCACAAGAAGGGTTGCGATGATGATGTGCATTGAATACTGTTAAATGCATTTAATATATGTAAATTGACTTTGTTGAGGGTATTCAAGCTCCATAGTGAAGCCTGCTACAGAATAAGTTTGAATACTTGTTGAATCATTGAATTTGTTGGAAATTCAGTGTGGTACTAGACGTCTATCTCCCCTATAGTTGGTATTCAATGTGGTACTAGAAGTCTTATCTCCCCTATAGTTGGTATTCAGTGTGGTACTGGAAGTCTATCTCCCATATAGTTGGTATTTATCGCATTACTGTTAGGTTTTCTGACATACGATACATGTTGTTTGTCAATACCATGTAAACTTTTATTGTTAAAATATATATAACTAACGTTATTTTATAAATTCATATAATGTGTAAATATGAAAAGTTCTATCCTGTAGTGTCTTTGTTGTTGCTTTGTCATGCTTCTGATCGAAGTTTTATTTTGTTAGAATGTTTTAAATTGAGAAACAAGAGTGAAACAAGGTAGATACCAGTGGTTATCCAGGTGTTAGGGGTAGTAAACATCAGAAACTTCTCTATGATCTGATCTACAGTATACTGTCGATGTTGTTCAGTGTCTTGCCTTTCTTTCGTCTTGCCTTGACCTACATATTTGTAACTTTCTTGTGACCTTTGACCTGCATACTTGTCACTCCCTTGTGACCTTTTGCCGTGACATTTGCATATTTTTCTGGTAGAACCAGATAGATAATGCATCAACATTATTTTGCATCAAACAATGAGGACGTGGATAATGATTTGAACGGATTACAGACTTGAAACTTGTCCGGTGGTGTCGAGCTTACAATAGACTCGCCATGTTCCTCCGTGTGCTTGACAATGCGAGAATTTAGATTGTTGGCGTGGGGAAGGGCATCTGGCTGTAAATCTTTTGCCTTGTAGGAATTCTAAATGCTATTTGATAATGCTCTTCTGCATTAAATCAGTGTGAGGATGCTGGTTAACAAGCTCAATAATAATGGTTAATGTTAACAAGCTCCTCAATAATGACGGTGGGGAAACGTTCTGGTTACAGCCATACCGCTTTAGTTAGCGATTGTGCTTATATTGTGGACAGTGTCATTCTCGATGATAAACGATGATGATAATGATGATGATGATGGTGATGATGACGATGACGACTGTCACGACGGTGACGACGAAGGTGACTGTCACGATGATGACGATGACGACGATGATGATGATGACGACGACGATGATGATGATGATGATGGATTGGGTGACAAAAGCATTTTCCACTACTACATAGAACATAGTCTCGGCATGTTTGAGTTGGTCTACAATTATAGCAATATGAATAACATCGCATTTTGAGCAAACCATGAACGAAACTGTGAAAAAGATGAAACGTTTTATGGCTGGATGCCCTTCCTAATACTACACCTAAAATACATGGAGAAACGTTCTACCATCTACACCCGTCTTGCCACATAATACAATCATTGCGATTCATCAAGTGTAAAAACAGGCAGATATCAGAGTAGTGGAGATCAATACATTGAGAAACACACTTGCACGCGCAACACGAGGTGCAAGGTAGTTGATATCGGCAGTCAGGGCCGTATATAAGGAGGGGTTTTCTGGTTCAAGCCGACCCCCCAATTTTTTACGGTTTTCTTAAAATTTATGTTATGTGAACGAATATTTGAAAAGGTCGCTAACATTTTTCGGAAGTCAAACCCTCTTCCCTTTGGAAATAAACATTTTGAAAAAAGTCGCCAAAATTTGGGACTTCCAACACCTTCCACAAATGAAATCCTGGCTACTGCCCTGTTGGTAGTGCACATTAAAACATTTACTGTGGATGATGTTGTTTTTAAATACTTTACCAAAGGTATGGATAAAATAGCTATCAACACCCATAGGAGTCGCTGCATTTGATCCATTAACCTTGCTTCAGTTTGACACTTATCTGTATAGAGTCATTCAAACTATTTTTGGTTTATTTCATCTATCTTTAATGTTTCTGAATATTTTAGGAAAATAAGATACTTTTCTGAGGAAAATAAGACACTTGAGCACAAACTGCATACATACAATATTGTATTAAAATATTCCTATATATTTGCTTTATTGACATTATTGTAGGCCCTATAGTCTATATAATAAGTCAAATGTATATTAAAGCCAAATCTATAATATAATCCAGTTCAACAGTGTAACACCATCGACGGACTCTGAGCAGTTTCTGATTATGATGATAGTTCGACATAAAAATTAACATAGTTATCACAGTTGGTAAACATACGATGATGATGATGATGATGAGTGTTCTGTCCGAAGACAGGTCCTGGCGATGGTTATTTGTCTTACGTATTACTACGCATGACTTAACCACCACCATATACTAGGCTGATGAGCACGGGTGGGCGGCCAAAGGTCTTTCCCGTAATGTCTAATGCAGTATACATATTTTTTATTTTTTAAATGTAGTGTTGTGTAGCCTTGCTTTCTGTTTGGTATGCAAGACGGTTTACGTGTGTTTGATTGTTGTTGTGTAGCCCTAAAGAAACTTACCGCGGCAGCCGGTTTCATCGAGTCATTAAGGACTTCATGATCCAAGGCGGAGATTTTACTAACGGAGATGGAACTGGCGGTAATGTCTTGAATCATCAATCGCGTAACTGAACTTTATGATTATAATCGATCAGATTGAAGATTGAAAGCAGGTCGCTGTGATTTCTGTGTCTAAGGCACAGTGATTCCATGAGCTTTGGGAATAGTGTTAATTTTATAGTGAATTTCAGTTGTAAAAGGAAGTGACAAGTAATTTTTTATTGTTTCGGTATTGTCACAAATCTCAAATAATTGATGGTTGCAGCTGTTGACAGATAAATTTAATATTTGTCAAACAGTGAAATGTATAATTTTGGGTATTTTTTTAAATCTTTAGGATATTGGCAAAATTATTTTGAAAATTAAATTTCCTTGATGTAGCTGTTGAACTTCAGCCGGATTCTATGGATGCTGAGTGTTATACGAAGAGATATTGTTTGACCATATCATAAAATTTATCATCTAAAAATTGAATTGTTATTTATTTATGTAATTCACAAGTAATTGTAATTGTGCATATTATCTAATGTGCTAAAGTTGAAACGTTGTGATTGTGCTCCTGTAGGAAGAAGCATATTTGGCGCCAAGTTTGCGGATGAAAACTTTGTGCTGAAGCACTACGGCCCCGGCTGGGTGTCCATGGCCAATTCTGGACCGGACACGAACGGTTCCCAGTTCTTCATCACCACAAAGATCGCAGAGTGGCTCAACGACAAGCACGTCGTGTTCGGCAAAGTCATAGAAGGAATGGTAAGTAGATAATCTTGCAGTTGATTTAGAACTTGATTCAGAATTGATTTAGATTTAGTTGACCTAAATTTATCGTTGGTTGACCGAGATTGTTATTGACAGTCACACAGTTGTTTACAGCTCGGGCTCAAACAGAAATGATGCAGTGGAAGTCGCTCGGTTGTGAGCTAAATCCAGTGGGAGGTACAGTAACTAGAATGCAAGTTCACATGAGGGCATTAAATGAGGGCATTAAATGAGGGCATTAAATGTGAGCATTAAATGTAGGTATTAAATGTGGGCAATAAAGGGAAGAAGATCTTCATCACTAACTCGTGTCGGTTTTCCATAACAGCCTGTGTTAGAATATACCAGAAGTAAAGATAACATCTCAAGATAAAAGTGCTTTTACTGTACTAATGTATTGAAACAAATGGTTTATCATTGAATGCCCTTACTGGCGCCAATGATCTTGCTTTGCTTCGTCGAGCCCGTTGTAATTTCTGATAATGATATTAATTATTGTCTGCAAAAAATTACTCTTAGTATATTATTGTTTTACTTACTGTTTTTTTATATTTTAATATTGTACTGGTTACTCATGAATTTTAATATTATTATTATATTATAATGATGTAATAACAATATGCGATATAAATAATATATAATATATTATATATGTGACTTCATTAGAGATCATACTAGGTCTAAGTGAAAACTGAGCAATGATTGAAATAACCTAATGTAGCGTGAACACATTGTCGGCTGGTAATGTTTTCCAGGGCGTGGTGCGTCAGATCGAAGGCACCCCCAAGGGTCCGCAGGATCGCCCCGTCCAGGACGTCATGATCTCCGACTGCGGCTCACTTCCTGTCGACAAACCATTTCCTGTCCCGCTGACTGCAGCAGAAGAGTAAAAGTGGATCAATTGTAAACATTGTCCGTTTTGTTTGTACGATGTTCTGAATGAGACTTGGGCATATGTCATTGTGGCAAGAAGGGAAGGATCGAGTTGAGCTAATATTGTCAAGCATTTGGTTTGTGTTACATTCCGCTGCGAACATCGACAGAGAGAGAGAGAGATTAATCAGTGTTGCTGTAACAGGTTTATTATGTGTGTAAAGCTGCGAATGTTACAGCTGATCGTAGTGTAGATGAATATTTAGAGTGTGACGGTGTTGGTTGTTGACATTACGCTGCGAAGATACTGTGTCTGTTAGTACGTTTCAACGGTTATGGGTTTGTTTGATGCAAGATTGATCTATGGTGTGATCGCAACAATACCTTTTGTACCATGCGATGGATTTCATGGATCTTAACGTAGTATTAATGTGATTTATCATGTTAACTGTAGCGTTGTAGGAGATGTGACTCGACATTGAGATTGGTTAATTAATGATCAGTTTTGTATTGTTTCATGTAATGTCTTCTGCTTGTCCTCAGGCTGTGTTGAATTTGTGCTATTCTTTGTTTATGTGTTTGTGCGTTTGTTTGCGTGTGTGTATGTGTTGGTGACTGCAAGGAAATTGCATCGTATCCATTGTCCAATCGTATGTTGCTTTGTAATATTTATAACAGTAGCTTGTGTGAATGAATGCCTGTCATGCTGTTAGTGTGCCTGTCCAGCATGTTATGCTGGCGAAACTTTGTAACTTCAGTTTTATGCAAGTTATCTTTCATTGTTGCCGAATACTCTACATTTGTGGGCTGTACCACTGTATGGAAGTGACCTTAAACAACATCAATGGAATATATTTGATTGCATTTGAACTTGACCTTGACCTTATGGCAGGATCACTGAACAGTGGAGCTTGGTTGATATGTACTGTAAGTTTGCAAGCATTTCATATCAGGCGGCATGAGTCATGTGAACGAATGTTGTAAGCAAATTTCACAACCTTCAGCAATAATTATTTATTATTGTTTGCATGGGATATGTTACGATGATGATTTGTGTTCAGAATATATATCTTCTTGATATTGCTTTGTCACATTTTATTTTTATTGCTTAAATTTTGCAAACTTTATTTGGCTGCAGTTTTTAAATAAACTGGAATATTTTTGAGCTGCAAACACATCTTATAGATCAGATTAATTGTGTTTTATTTTATTTCTGAATGAATAATTGAATGTACTGATAGTAGGTTTACAAGTTGCGTTGTTAAACAACATGATGCAAACTTTTTATAGAAGTTTATGTTTGAAACACGGCCCTCATTTGTCGAGCACAGTGTTGTGGCCAGATGCTGTGCAAATAGTGGAATTCCATAATAATTCTTCTATCCCTCCTATCTATCCTCAAACCTTCCAAAATCTTCATCATTTTCGTCCAGTTGACTCTGTTTAATGCCTTTTCAAAACCAACAAAGCAAACATAAACATCTTTGTCATAAAGATTGAAGTAGTGATATATTTAGACATAAAGCGAGTTGTTTTCTGTTGTATGTATAAGGGAGTTGTGTAATGGATGTTTTACTATTTTCTACACTGCTGGGTAATTTTTATTTTCAATCTACAGCATTGTGAGTGAAATCTGTTGAATTAGATCATGGATTATATGGTAGAACTGAATATACAGTGACTATCAGTTAGCAGGGGAATTTGGAGGCAAATACATTTCTGTGATGATTGTATGCCGACAATTTAATGTCAGTTTGAAATATTGAAGTAAACTGTGTTTGTTAGTGTATTCACTGTTTTCATATTTAATTATTGTTATTTTGCATGAATTTGTGTTATTTTCGAATTCATGTCTTTGAAATGGCTTTATTGATTGGAAACATTACATTTAACTATAGTTATTATTTTGTGTTTCAAATTCTTTGTCTCTGTTATATGAGAATTTTTTGACTTCTGCTCTTAATGCATTAAGTAGTACATCTTAGTTTGAGAAGTTTTTTTGTATTGTGTAGTTTGATTATTTGACTTTATCAAGCTGCGAAAGAGATCCTACTGTCGTTTTTCTTTCTCTCTCTCTCTCTCTCTTGCTCTACTCTCGCTCAGTTAATAAATATATCCCGCTCACATCTTGTTCATATCAAATATAAATGGTATTATTCGTGAGGATTTTGTCATCCATTGATGCTGGATTCTGCCTACATTAATGTGGATTCTGTCTAACCGTGTAAAAAGGAACCTTCATTCGTTTTTATACGGTTATCAAATGAAAGCTCCTGGTCTGTTTGATGCATGAAGTTCACTTTGATGTGATTTCAGCATTTCTTGTAATCCCGTGCCATCTTTGAACACTAGAATAAGAGAGAATTGATGACTGCTGTGATTAGAATTTACATATTTAATTTATGCAGAGTTTTCCTTGTGCACTGTCGTGTCCTCTCATATTCTCGTCTGTTCAATGTTGTATCTTGTGATTCTAATCAACAGACTTGTGTTGCAAGATGTTATGGTGGAGAGTCGTGTATGTTGAAATACAGCGTTTTGTGGATGGTATATGTACATGTCTAATTTGTACCGATACATAAACTTGGATGCAGAATAATGATGATGACAACGATGACGATATGTACTTCAGTTGTATTTGTACATATATATGAACATGCTACAGAGATGACCTGATGGCTCATTGGTAGCGTGCTCGCCTCGTAATCATAAGATTGCAGGTTCGAATCCGCGCCGGGCATGTTGTCTGGTAACAAACTTGGGCAAGTTATTCACGTCCCATTGTCTGTACGGGAAGGACCTTCTGGCCACCCACCCGTGCTCATCTGGCCTAGTGGATCTGTGATTTAAGTCATGCGTAGTAATACGTAAGACAAATAGCCATCGCCAGGATCTGTCTTCGGACAGAGCACTAT